>CAUYQG010181901.1:0-37139 GCA_963574415.1 Tarsius wallacei
GCTGAGGTGAGTGGATTGCCTGAGCCCGCAGGTTTGAGACCTGCCTGGGCAACTTGGCGAGACCTCATCTCTACAATAAATGAAAAAATCAGCCGGGCATGGTAGTGCTTGCCTGTAATTCCGGCTACTCGGAAGGCTGAGGTGGAAGGATCGCCGGAGCCTAGCAGGTCGAGGCTGCTGTGACCGGGAGCGGCCACTACACTCCAGTGTGGGCGACAGAGTGAGACTCCAACTCAAAACAAAAAACAAACAAAAAAAACCACATGGAAGCAACTCAAATATTCATCAACAGATACTGAGCCACCGTGTCCGGCTCCATGTTTTAGCTATTATGAATAATGTAGCTATTTTCACAGGTGTACAAATATCTCTTTGAGAACTTGCTTTCAATTCTTTTGGGTATATAACCAGAAGTGGAATTGCTGAATCATATGGTAATTCTATTTGTAATTTTTTGAAAATTTCCATGATGTTTTCCATAGCAGCTGTGCCATTTTACATTCCTATCAACACTGTACAAGAGTTTCAATTTTTCCATACTCTTGCCAAACTTGTTATTTTCTGGGTTGTTTTTTTTTTGCCAGTAGCAACCTAATGAGTGTGAATTAGTACCTCATTGTAGTGGGACCTATTGTACAACACATTGTAACTAAAATGTGGGAAATCCAGACAATGGAATATCACTTAGTCTTACAAGGGAAGAAAATTCCACAATATATTTCAGCATCAATGAATGTGAATGCTAAGTGAAGTAAGCTTGTAACAAAAAGATAAATACTATATGATTACGCTTACATGACATATTTAGAGTAGTCAAAATTATAGAGATAGAAAGTAGGTTGCCTGTGGCTGGGGGGTTGAGGTGCAGAGAAGAATGGGAAGTTATTGTTTAATAGGTAGAATTTCAGTTTTACAAGATGAAAAGGGTTCTGGAGGCAGATGGTGGTGATGGTTGCACAATATTAAGAATACATTTAATGCCACTGAACTGTACACTTAAAATGATCGCAATGGTAAATTTTATGTGTATTTGAACACAAAAATAAGCAAAAAAAGAATATTGGGAACGTGTAGAAAGATACTTTATAGCGATTGTAATAAGACATATGAGTGGGAACAAATACAGGTGGTGAAGTGGCTATGGTACTCTAGGGACAAACTGATAGATCCTAGACAGCACTGTTTATTCCACCATTAGAGACTTTGCAACCCAAATGCTAGGGAAATGTAAAAAAACAATAAGTAACTGCCTAGATATGAATGAGAGAGTGTCTGAATAAAATCTAGAATATTTTCCCCCCAAAGGGGGGAGAAGAGATAATGATATCCTGAACTAGAACATTACAAGAGAGAAGGGCATGGATACAAGGAAATATTTAGGAGGGAAAATCAGTAGGACTGGTGAGTAGTAGTACCTGTTGGACATGAGAGACAGGTAGGAAATAACAATGATGCCTAGGTTTTTGGCTTGAATGACAAAGAAAATTTATTCGGTATGTCATTCAATAATTTTTTTTTTTTTTGAGTTGGAGTCTCACTCCGTCGTCCAGGCTGGAGTGTAGTGGCACACTAACGGCCACCCCAGCATCGACCTGCTGGGCTCCGGTGATCCTACCGCTTCAGCCTTCCAAGTAGCCAGAACTACAGGTACACGCTACCACGCCTGGCTAGTTTTTGATTTATTGTAGAGATGAGGTCTTGCCAAATTGCCCGGGCTGGTCTCGAACCCCCAGACTCAGTCAATCCACTCACCTCAGCCTCCCAAAGTGCTGGGATTACAGGCTGAGCCACTGAGCCCAGCCTCAATAAATTTTGATTGTGTACATGCGTAGTATAGGTCTAAGTGCTGGGAATATAACTGTGAACAAAGAAAGGTCTTACCATGAAGAAGCTTATACCTTACAAAATGAAGTTAAATGTGGGTAATTTTCAAAAGTCTGTATTTTGGGTTTTAAAACTTGGTGAGACAAATATGAGATGGGAGGCAGGAGATAACAGTACGTTGCATTGTACCACAGGCAGACAGGATAAATAGTAATCAGTTGCTGCCTAAAATCTCTGTCTAATGCCCACCTCAGATTCACTCCATATAAAACTGAACTTACATTGCTCTCCCAAAAACTCATCTCCTCATTCGTATTAATGTCCGCTGTTGACCCAACCCCAAAACGTTTTATTTTGGTCAATGATTAAATGGTTCTTTGAAACTGTCCCAGTTGATCTGACATACTGAGATTTGTATGAACCTTCCCTTTTTGACTTTTCAAAAAAGAATATTTTTATATCAGCATCAGATTTGTTGCTCTGATTTGGTAGGTGAGAAGTTTTTTTCGCTATTAGAATTTATGTTTCACCCATTCTCTGTACTAGCTTTTCCCACAACATTGACCCAATAGGTATCAGGTATCTCTTGCATTTTGTCATCTCCCTCCCTGTTGGTCCTTTCTCTTCATCCTAAAAACATGTTCAGATCTTCTCATTCTAAAAAATATATTCCTCTAAACCTGGCTCCCCCCCAGGCTTTTTTCCCCCCTCCCATAGCCAAGCTTCTTAGAGTAAGCTATAATGGATAACTTTACTTCTTCATCTTCTTTCTATTTACTTAACTCCCTACAATTGGCTTCTATCTACTATGTGACTAAAATTGAATTTTACCATTAAAGTCAGTTAAGTATTTTTGTCAGATACCATGCTATGTTATCTCCTTTCATTTTCACAGTACCTTAAGGTCAGTATTAGTCACATTCTACAGTTAGACTACAAAGAAACTTGCCCAAAGTCATGTAGAAAATGATAGAGTATTCGACCCCATGTCTTTTGACTATAAATTCAAGTTTTATTGGTTTTGTTTTTTCCCTCATAATACCATAACTGTTTCTTAATCCTTATTCTACTAAGCCTATTTACAGCTTTGTCATCCACTCCCATTCTGGAAATTGTCTCAGACCTTCCTTCTGTGACTCTGTGTTTTCTAATCCTTGACAACCATCTATCTCTTTTTTACTGGTTTCTCTTCCTTCACCAATTGAAAAAATATACATATATATAATAATATAGAGATACACATATAGACATATATTCTAATCATTATCATTTTTCCTCTGTTTTTTAAAAATTTTTATTATGAAGATGTGGGGTACAGTTCAGGGTTAGGTATACAAACATTGATCATGCAGGATCCCTGTTAATGAGGTATGCCTCTCCCTCCCCTAGCAGTTTCCCTCAACTGCCAATCCCCCCCCCCACCCCTCCCACCAACAATTTCCCATTACTGCCAATTGCTTTCTTGTATCATTATAATTGTTCAAGGTCCTCTTATGAGTGAGAACATATGGAATTCTGTTCTTTGTTTCTGTGATAAATCACTGAGTATGATCAACTCCAAATCCATCCAGGTTGCTGTAAAGTTCATATATTTGTCATTCCATCCAGGTTGCTGCAAAGTTCATATATTTGGCTGCATAATATTCCATTGTGTATATGTACCACATTTTTTTTATCCAGTCCAGCTTTGATGGGCAACATGGTTGGTTCCATGTTTTTGCTATTATGAATAGAGCTGCAACAAACACACGTGTGCAGGTATCTTCTTTGTAGAATAATTTGGGTTCCTCCGGTATATTTCCAATAGGGGAATTACTGGGTCATATGGAAGGTCAATTTCTAGTTCTTTTAGAAATCTCCAGACTGTTTTCCAGAGAGGTTGTACAGGTTTGCATTCCCACCAGCAGTGTAGAAGCATTCCTTTTTCTCCACATCCTCGCCTTCTGTTTTTTTTTCTCTATTTTTACAGGAGTATTATTCACTCCTGTAACCTTAACTGTTGTTTTATATGCTGATTAATTTAAAATGTAAATCTTTTCTGGACCTCATTCCTGAGCTCCTGATAAGTTTGTGTTTTGTTTTTCTTTCAATTTCAGCTACTTATGAGATATGTTTACCTGGGTGCCCAATAGCTACCTTGAATTTATACTGAGAAATAACCTCAACATCCTCCCTCACCAGACTTGGCCTTCTTTACCTATTCAGTCACCTAAAATAGAAATTGTGGTGCCATTTTGTCTTTTTTCTTTTCTTCATCCCCAGGTCTAATTGATCAACCATTTCTATCAGTTCTAATGAAGTATATTTTAAGTCTGGTACCTTTAGTCAATTTTTACTGTTACTAAAGTATAGCCTCTCATTTCCATACTTGGAATGTTGAAATTCGTCTCCCTTCGCATATCTTCCGGTCTGATCTGCCACGTGCAACCATATCCTCCCAGACCCACACACATGAGAGAGGGAGAAGGGGCTGGGATATGGGGGGTGTGGAGAGAGAGAGAGACAGACAGACAGACAAAGAGACAGAGAGCAATGAGCAGTTGTTTTCTTGAACACTGCTTTTAAATCTTTAGTGATTTCTCTATTGCCATCAGAGTAAAGTCCAAATATCTTAGCATGCCAGTTTAAAGACTGTTATAATCGAATTCTATCAAACTTGTTTTGCCCTTCCTGCTAGTCCACACTTCTGTCCCACATGTAGAGTCAATAATTCAGTTTGCTTTTTAAAATTCTTTATTAATTTTTGAAATATCCAATTCCTTGCTCAAGCTTTTTCTCCTTTATTCTCCAATAGCATTTGCTTATATTTTTATTGTATCTCTTGTCACACTAAAAAATGATGCATTTGCAACTAAATGTATTTCCCTTTTAGGATAGGAATTTCCTAAAGGCTGGAACCATGTTTTATCTCTGTATACCTAATTTTTAACTTTGTGTCTTAACATAATAGATAGTTGGTGAATATTTACTGAAAGGAACAACTGCTTCAAGTATAAACTTGCCTTAATGCTTATTATAAGTTCTAAAATTTTGTCTCAAAAAGTTACCAGTTTAGTTATTATCTTCTCCAGGAAGTTTTCCCAGACCCTTCCCTTCCCCCAGCGATTTAGGTGCTCTCCTCTGGATTTATGTGCTATAACATTTATCACCCAGAGTTATAATTATCTGTATTATGTTATACGGATATAATACAGATATTAGTTATCTGTATTATACACACAGGGCCAGTAGGGATTTATAAATGTTTGTTGAATGACAAAGGTAATGAATGAATGCAGTAAACAGCTAAAATAGAATCACTAATTTTGGGGCTGTTTTAAAAATTCTGAATAAATAGCTTTTCTGGATTCAAAGAATTTTAGGGCAGCCATGACAGATACCAAGAGATCATCTATTCTTATCAGTAAACATTAATGAAAAAAAGATTGTTTATCTCATTTTTTAGACAAAGCTTTTCCTAACCTGTTAGATGAGTGATAAGTAAATGTGAAGAGATTGGGAGTTCCTTATACATAATTAAGTAGCTCATTCTTGCAGATACTTCAATAATTCATATTTGAAATATACTTTTTTTCAACAAAATCGGCTTCTTAGATACCTCCCTTTTAAGATGTGGTTGTCAGATTGTGTTTTTTTTAAATTTAAGAGATTTAGGAATTCTATACTCTGTGAAAGTAAAATGAATATTGGAGACATATGGGGAAAATTTAAATCCCTATTTTAGTATGAGATAAAGTTCTAATGTTATGGAAAGGGGTTATTGTTTGATTGAAAACTGAATTTGGAGAAAAAGGATATATGTGAGACAGTAAGATAACAGGGGTGAAGAAAGAAGTATATATGGAATATTCCCTTGTTTCTACCATGTCACCCGTATCTCATTCTTAATGTGATGCCTCTCAAAGGGAGAGGTAAGTACTGGGTAAGACTAAGCAAAGGTTGAGATGATAGCTTAGTTGCTAGAGCATATAAGAAGCCTTGTCATGTTGGTCCTTTGTTTCTTTCCACTTGTCTTTAAACTGGCCAGGCACTGTAAAGGCATGTGCGGTGTACCTTGTAGATCTTGAGCCTTTATCTGTTTAAGACACAGCCTCTTTCGCACATTCTTTTTGTACCCTGAGACTTTGTCAAAGTCCTTTATCAGTGCAAGGAGGTTTTTGACAGATTCTCTTGCATTCTCAAGGTATAGGATCATATTGTCAGCAAAGAGGGATAACTTGACTTCTTTTCATATCTGGATACCCCTGATTTCCTTCTCTTGTCTGATTGCTCTAGCTAGGACTTCCAACACAATGTTGAACAGGAGGGGTGAGAGTGGGCAGCCTTGTCTTGTTCTGGTTTTCAGGTGAAATGTTTCCAGTTTCTGTCCATTTAGCAATATGTTGGCTGTGGGATTATCATAGAAGGCTCTTACTATTTTGAGGTACGTTCCCTCTATACCTATGTGTTTGAGGGTATTTATCAAGAAGGATACTGGATTTTATCAAAAGCTTTATCCTCATCTAATGATGTAATCATGTAGTTCTTGTTTTTACATCTGTTGATGTATTTAATTACATTTATGATCTTACAGATGTTGAACCAGCCCTGCATCCCAAGGATGAAGCCTACTTGGTTATGGTGGATGATTTTTGAGATGTGTTGTCGTATCCCGTTTGCTAGAATCTTGTTGAGGATTTTTGCGTCTATGTTCATCAGGGATATTGGCCTGTAGTTCTCTTTCTTTGTTGGATCTTTACCCAGTTTGGTTATCAGTGTGATGTTAGCTTCATAAAATGATCTGGAGAGTTACATCTTTCTTGATTGCCTGGAATACTTTTAGTAGGATTGGTATCAGCTCCTCCTTGTATGTTTTGTAGAGTTCTGCCGGAATTCCATCTGGTCCAGGCCGTTTTTTTTTTTTTTTTTTTTTTTTTGGTAGGTAGTTTTCTTATGACAGAATCAAAAGAAAACATGAGTAGCCAACAGACATGTGAAAAAATGCTCAGCCTCACTAATCATCAGAGAAATGCAAATCAGAACCACATTGAGATACCACTAACTCCAGTAAGAATGGCCATCATTAATAAACTAAAAAACAACAGATGCTGGTAAGGAAGTAGGAAAAAGGGAATGCTTCTATACTGTTGGTGGGAATACAAGCTAGTTCATCCTCTATGAAAAACAGTGTGACAGTTCCTAAAAGAACTAGAAATTGGCCTTCCATATTACCTAGCAATCTCCTTTCTGGAAATATACCTGGAGGAACTTAAATCACTTTATGAAAAAGATACCTGCACACACATGTTTATTGCAGCACATTTAGAATAGCAAAAACATGATACCAACTGTGCTGCCCATTGAAACTAGACTGGATTTTTTAAAATGTGGTACATATACACGATAGAATATTACAGAGCCATAAAGAAGAACAAAATTGTGGACTTTGTAGCAACTTGGATAGATTTAGAGTCTATAATACTCAGTGAGTATTATAGACTCTAAATCTATAGAACTGAGTACCATATGTTCTCACTCATAAGCAGACTCTGAACATTTACCATAATACTACTATAAGAAAGGGATTGGCAGTATCCAGAAACCGCCAGGGGAGTAGTGGAGGTGGGGACACATAACATTAATAAGGGTACTTGATCTCAAACCAGGCAAAATAGGACCAAAGGCAGGCCCAAACTTTACTGTATGATGACCACTTGTATACCTAATCCTGCATTGTTCACCACATCTTGAAAATAAAATAAATTAAAAAAAAAAAAAAAAGAACCTCGAAGTTAAAGGGAACTTACTTAGTGCTCCAGATATTTGACTGCCTGAAGCACAGAAAATTGAAGCACAGTTGTCCTGGTAAATATGTTGTCTTGTAGAGAAGGCCCCCACACTGCTTTGAAATGAGAAGAGGTTTTCAATTTTTAAGTTGTTGAATAGCTTACATCAGGAGATCTTGAGCCCACACAGCAAACTATTAAGTGAGGAGAACCAAGGTTTCTGTGAGAAATAGTCATAGAGTCAGAATAGCAGGAAAATGTACAGGGCAAGGACCATTCATTTATTTATCCAGCAGGTGTATCTTCATTACCTTGTCTATTCAAAGCACTGGAAAGACTGTCTTAAAGATGAGAGGGACTGGGCATGGTGGCTTACACATATAATCCCATTATGTTGGGAAGCAGAGGTGAGAGAATTGCCTGAGGCCCAGGTTCGAGACCAGCCTGGGCAACATGGCAAGGTCTCGCTCTACAGTAAATCAAAAAATTAGCTGGGCATGGTGATGCACACCTGTAAGTTCCAGCTACTTGGAAGGCCTAGGCAGAAGAATCACCTGAGCCCAGCAGGTCGACGTTGCAGTGGCCGTGAGTACTCCAGCCTGGGCAACAGAGTGAGACTCTGACTCAAAAAAAAAAAAAAAGAAAGAGAAAGGGAAAATATTACAATAGTGATTCTGGGCATTAATGATTGAATATGTCCAAGGAGGAAATGTTAAACATACTGAGCCAAAATGGAATAAGTATCTTGGCTTCCTTGCCTGGAAGTGTTAGACTGACTACATCGGCAATTTTGAAAAGTATTTGATGGGGTCCTGATATCCTTTGGAGATACCGCAGCTGTCAAACTGTTACAAGGAAGAAAAGGCCAGCTCTAAGAGTATTAGGTTCCCCATTGCCCTCTACTTACTTTTATCTATCATATGTGTTGTAATTTTACATAATAATGTGCTTGAGTTGGACCTGCAGGATGGAGGTTACTCTGTAAAAAGAAGTATAGAAACCACTAATGAGAGATCTCTAAGATCCCTTCCAGCTTTAAAATCTATGATTCAGTAACTGGCTGACTTAAACATCCCCTCTAGCTAAATTGTATGAGTCTTAAATTTGTTTCTCTTGCTTTGTTTTTCTGGCAAATAACTATCACTAAGTTAGGTTCTACATAGACTGAAGGATCATATAGTTTCCCCATTTTCATAACTTAAGTACATAGTGCCATATTTTAAAAGATAGACATTTCATGTACTAAATACTTTATAGACTTTATTTATTGAACATAGTACAGGCAAGTGTATAGCCAGATGCCTTGCTTGGACTCTCTTCTGATCTAAGGCATGAATCACATCCTGGTTTAAATGTTTTAAATCTCAGTATTTTGGAATCCCATTCTAAACCAAAGAACAGCAGATTAGTATATTTTTTGAAGCTGATATTCTTAATACCTTAAACTTCAACTGATGTTGCTGAAAACAAAATAAACAACATGCATATCGGTGCCCAGCAGATAGTGAATTCTCAATAAATGTTTACTAACTTAAAACATTATTACATCCATATTTAATAACCTTCCATTCAAAAAGAGCTTTCAGGCTGGGTTCAGTGGCTCAGCCTGTAATCCCAGCACGTTGGAATGCTGAGGCAGAGCAGATTGCCTGAGCCCGCAGGTTTGAGATCAGCCCAGGCCAACTTGATGAGACTTCATCTCTACAATAGTTCAAAAATTAGCCAGGCATGGTAGCATGCACCTGTAGTTCTGGCTACTTGGAAGGCTGAGGTGGAAGGATTGCCAGAGCTCAGCAGGTTGAGGCTGCGATGGCCATGAGCATGCCACTGCACTCCAACCTGGGCAACGAAGTGAGACCCCAAATAAAAAATTAAAAATTTAAAAATTAAAAAAACAAAAACAAAAAGAGCTTTCATATATAGTGTATTTCATGTTATCTTCCAATAACTCTATGAGGATAGTGTACCATATTTCACTAATGAGAAATTGCAGAGCCACTGTAATAAGGAACAGGCAAGTATGGAAATACTACCATTGCTTCTACCTGCCAAATATAGATTAGTGTGAGCTTTTTGAGAGAATCATGGCTTGCTTTGTGTCTGACTTCTCCAGTTGTACCCATTTCCTCATGTATTGTGCATTTAATTATGTACTATAGGCTGGAGAGAAAACAGACACAAATCTCTATTGAGTTTGCATACATTCTTTGTTTTCCCTCAGTTTGCAACATTTGGTCTACATGTCTCACAGCAAGTTTGGAAATGTATGTAAATCTTAAGAGGAAAAATAGTAAGCTTTACTTTAGCAAATGACTTTTTAATTTGATAAAATTTTTATAGTGCTAACATCCTACTGTGATTAAATAACTTATACTTTAGAATGTAGTATGCTAAGGTCAATATGAAACTAATCAGAACTTTCCTTAAATAGCAAAGCACCGATGTTCATATGGTTAGTGATAGCGATGGAGATGACTTTGAAGATGCTACAGAATTTGGGGTGGATGATGGAGAAGTATTCGGTATGGCGTCATCTGCCCTGAGAAAATCTCCAATGAGTGAGTATTAATAGCTCTTTGGGTCCAGTATTATAATTCTCCCTTCTAGTAAACAAATTTATGAAGAACAGTGAACTTAAAACATCTCTTACTGACCTCTGGGCTTGGAGAGATAAAATATAGAGAGTGGGCATTCTTCATTTGAACCAGAGCCTTTTGAATTCTGATTTTATTAAACTCAGAAATTCCCCATGCATTAGAAAAATTTGTTGAAAATGCAAGGGAATGTAACTTTTGTTTTACATGTATAATTAATTATGACTCTCTACTTTAAACCTAAAGATTGATTAGCAAATAGCTGTACTTTCTGTTACTAGTACCTGTTTCCCCACATCTTTATTAGAGATATCAGTTTTAAAAGTAGTAATACTACTTTTCCATTCACTGGTACCCATATTGGGAAGGAAAAAAAGTAATCTAAATGTGCTGCTCTCTCTCTCACTTCCACTTATGAGGTGTATACTATAGAACGACAAGCAATGCTATATGCAAAATGACCACTAAAATAAGTCCTTAAATAGCTCATTTATTTCGTGAAGTTAGAGAACTCCTGTGGGCAGAAATAGATGTGATATTTACATAAAATTGACTATTTTCCCAATTAATGAGATCCTTAAAATAATATCAGACCCTTTAATATAATTTAGTCATAAGCTGTCTATTTCAAGAAAACATTGAAATCCTAAATGACAACTGGCTATATTTTAAATGCTTAGCAGAATTTGTCAGTTGGTTTTCCAAAATTTATGAGTTTGGACTTTTTTTAAGGTTCTTTTTTATTCTGGTTTGATGAAATCTAATATATGTTAAGTTAAAATGTCCCCTCAGATATATCACAGAAGCTAAAATTTAATTTTATTTCCTCTTTATTGATTAAATATATTTCTTATATGTGGGATTAGATGTTATGTGGTTTGTTTTTTGTGTCTATTTGTTTTGTTTTTTTTGTTTTTGTTTTTTCTTTTGTTTGTTTTTTAGTGCCAGAAAACGCAGAAAATGAAGGAGATGCCTTATTACAATTTACAGCAGAGTTTTCTTCAAGGTAGGGTTAGGACATTAACTATATAAAATTGATGTTCTTTTATGCTACTGTGATTTTTCTGGGACAATTTTAATCATAGACTGTTTAAAATTTATCCTTTTAGTATTCAAAGGATACATTTATCAATTTATACAGTTCTGTTAGTAAGACATATACTGTTCAATGTGAAATAACAGGTAAACCACTTATGACAGTTGAGAGATATGTTCAACATATTCTTATATCTTGATAGAAGATCAATAAATGGATCATAATTTAATATTTTTATTTTATTCCCAAAAGGACTAGGATATAGAATGCTAATTTTTAATATATCCTAGGGCAGGGAAAAAAATCTTTCAATATAATATTAAATTTTTAAAAATTTTAAATATTAAGTGAATTTTTACATTTTTATTTTGGAATTGTTCGGCATTTCTTCGTTTAAGATTCTAATATAAAATGTTTTATATGCATTTGATAGTTTGCTGATCTACTTATGTATAAAGAGGATTAATATTTAACCCTCAATTTGGTATAAATAATGTTTCCTTTTGTGCTATTTTCTGATGCAATATAATATAGAAACTTTGAAAGAAATCATTTTTTTCCTCTGTGTTGGAATTCTAGAATAAATGAACTAAAAGGAGAAGTTAATGCTAATGTAACTAGGAAAATCTTATGAAAGTGAGTAACCAATATTTTATAGCACTTATTGAATCCTTTTGCTAGGTGTACTTAAAATTCCAGTGTTCTAATATATCAGTATAGGCCAAGAAGAATTCTAAAAACTAATGAAGCTCATTTCCAAACTTTTAAAGAAATGTTTTAATGTTTAGTCTGCACTTTACTTTAGCCCCAACGTTTACTTAAAAGTCATTGTTTACACTTGTGAAACTTTGAAGTGAATTTGAAATGTATTTTAATTAATAGAGTCAATTTTTCCTATAGATATGGTGACTGCCATCCTGTATTTTTTATTGGCTCATTAGAAGCTGCTTTTCAAGAGGCCTTCTATGTGAAAGCCCGAGATGTAAGTAGTCTTACCTTTTCTGATTAAAAAGTGCATCCCATAGGTTTACCACCAAACCTGAGGCAATGCTTAATGGTTTCTCTTTTTTTGTTTTGAGATTGAAGACTTGATTTGTTTCTGGTTCATCTACCAACCTAATCTTCACCAAGACACCCATTTTGGAGGGGGAATTAGTGTAATAGGGTACTGCCAGCACCTTCAGAAGGCTTTGTCAAGGATATTTTTATAGGGGGAAAAAAGGTAGACATGCTCATAAGGGACCAGGCTGCATATTATTTGAATGACAGTTATGTGAATGACAAGTTCTTGATAAGAGGATTTGTTCATCCATCTTTTCCTAAAATTATATAATAGTATATATCTAACAGCTGGAATATTTTTCTCCCAAAAATCACTTTGGGGAAAAAAAAAAAAAAAGAATCTTTTTTTTTCTTTTAAATAGAGATGTGGGGTACAAGTCAGGATTAGGTACATAAGTAATCTACATGCAAGTGAACTTTGGGCCTCCAACTGATCCTCACTAGAAATTGGCTTTGTGATCTTGAAATCTAGTAGGTTAAAGTCTGTAACAAGAATTTAGAAGGTACATTTGAAGCAAGAAGAGTCTAATCATTCTATTTGTATACTGACACAGCAGTCAAGACTTTAGTAATCTGGCTTCTGCCTGTCTGTATAGCTTCAGCTCTTCCCATTCCCTACCTTACACTTAATAAAACTAGCAATAGCATACCATTTATATTTCCTTATAAACTTACTTCTCTTTAATACTTCCCCACTGCTAGAAATGCCTTTCATCCAGCTCTTGGCCTGGATGACTCCTAGTCCTCCTCTGAGACTTCGTCTTTCCTGGCTCCCATTGCTGCTCCCACCCCTTTAGTACTTCCCAGTGAAACCTTCTGCTCATCTCTTATTGTTATACTTAACACATTGTTTATAATTGTTTATAATGATCTACTTTATATTTGTCTTCCCAGGAAATTTTATTTTCTCTTGTCAGGGACTATGTCCCTGCACATAGTAGATAGAAACTCAATAAATGTTTAGTGAAAGAAAGAAGAAAGAGTTAAAGGAAGGAATAGTGTGTACATGGAGTAGTGGGAAAAGCTATTGGAATTAAAGAAGGTTAGGAACTTGGAGAACAAAGTGCAAAGGTGCCTCTGAGATTTCTAGTTTCATTTATGTTAAATTCTGATACAAAGAAAAATTCATTTTACAATAAATTTTAAAAATAGAATTCCAAGATGATAATTAATAATCACACTTAGGCCAGGCTCAGTGGCTCAGCCTGTAATCCCAGCGCTTCGGAAGGCCAAGGTGAGTGGTTTGCCTGAGCCCACAGGTTCCAGACCAGCCTGGGCAACTTGGTGAGACCTCGTCTCTACAATAAAAAATAAAAATAAAAATTAGCCAGAAATGGTGATGTACACCTGTAGTTCTAGCTACTTGGAAGACTGAGGTGGAAGGATCGCCAGAGCCCAGCAGGTCGACGCTGGGGTGGCCATGAGTGGGCCACTGCACTCCAGCCTGGGCGACAGAGTGAGACTCCAACTCAAAAAAAAAAAAAAAAATCAAACTTAGAATATCTTTGATGGCTTAATGAATTTAGACTAAGAAAAAAATTATTTATACCCTAAAAATAGCAGAATACCCCATTAAAGGTCATCTTAAGCATTTATCTTATAACTATTAAAATTTATATAAAATGGATATTATTTTTGAAGAAATGCTTGTTTATGGTCATATTTTTATAGTTTTCATATATAAACAAGTTTGTGTTTTCTGAAAGCAAAGAGAAAATATTCTAAACAGATTAAATGTTAAATTTATTATGTTATTTCTGCATTTTTAATGGTATGTTTAAAGGAGTATGTTTATGGATATTTAGCATAAAATTCAGTTGTGTGGTAATTCTAACTTTTTTCATCTTTTAATATTAAAGTATCATTTTCCTTTTTTTTATTAAACATATTTTTTATTTTAAAATTGTGGAGTACAGTTAAGGGTTAGGTATACAAATATGCATCGTTCAGCCACCCTTGTTGATAAGGGGTGTCTCCCCATCCCCAGACAGATATTGACTACCGTTAATCCCACCTCCCTGGCCCCCCATAGTTTCCCGCCACTGTCAATCCTTTTCTTATAGTATTACGATAGATGTTCAAGGTCCACTTATGAATGAGAACATGTGATACTCAGATCTTTGTTTCTGTGAGAGATCACTCATTATTATAAACTCTAGTTCCATCCAGGTTGCTGCAAAATTCATGATTTTGTCTATTTTATGACTGCATAGTATTCATGTATATGTACCACATTTTTTTACTCCAGTCCTCTTTTGATGGACAGCATGGTTGGTTCCAGGTTCTTGCTATTATGAACAATGCTGCGATAAACATACGTGTGCAGGTATCTTTTTTATAGAGTGATTTGAGTTCTTCAGGGTATATTCCCATTAGGGGGACTGCGGGGTCATATGGGAGGTCGATATTTAGAGCTTTTAGGAATCGTCACACTGCTTTTCACAGAGGTTGCACTAGTTTACACTCCCACCAACAGTGTAGAGTGTTCCCTTTTCACCACATCCTCTCCAGCATCTGTTATTTTTTGAGTTATTGATAATGGCCATTCTGACTGGAGTTAGGTGGTATCTCAGTGTAGTTTTAATTTGCATCTCCTTGATGATCAGTGAGGTTGAACATTTCTTCATGAGTCTATTGGCTGCTTGTATGTCTTTCTTTTGAGAAGTGTCTGTTCGTATCTTTTGCCCACTTTGTAATGGGGTTGTTTTTTTCTTTTCGGCACATTTGAGTTCGTTGTAGATCCAAGATGTTAGGCCTTTGTGAGACGTGGAGTTGGCAAATACTTTTTCCCAGTCTGTGGGCTGTCTCCCTGCTCTCTTGATGGTTTCTTTGGCTTTGCAGAAGCTTGTCAGTTTAATGAGGTCCCACTTGTTAAAGAATCATTTTCTAAGTTATAATGTCTTTTATAGTATTTTAATTTTTTATTATGCAATTTTTTTGAATTTTAATGCAGAAAAAGTAGAAAGAATAGTACAATAAACAGCCAAATTCCCTATACCTACATTCAAAAATTATGAAAATTTTGGCCATATTTGCTTCTTCCATATGTAGGAGTCTCAAAGTCTTAGTGGGGTTTTAAGCCTTAGTGACTTCAAAAGATTAACTGCTACAAACTGGCAAAAGAACAGCATTTGATAGCCGGGCTCAGCCTGTAATCCCACGCTTTGGGAGGCTGAGGTGAGTGAATTGCCTGAGCCCATGGGTTCGAGACCCGCCTGGGCAACTTGGCGAGACCTCATCTCTACGATAAATCAAAAACTAGCCAGGCATGGTAGCGCACGCCTGTGGTTCCAGCAACTTGGAAGGCTGAGGCAGAAGGATCGCTGGAGCCGAGCAGGTCGAGGCTGCGGTGGCCGGGAGCAGCCACTGCACTCCAGTCTGGGTGACGGAGTGAGACTCCAACTCAAAAAAAAAAAAAAAAGAATAGCATTTGAAATATAATTAGTTACATTTTCTATTTATTTGGATTTATAATTTTTATGAATACAGTTTTATGATAAATTTTTATTTCAGTTCCTATCTGAAAGTGGCAAATGTTGACTGGAAGAGAAAATAAATTTAAAAATTATATTCAAAATTTTCAGAAATAAGTTACTATAAAATAAATACAAATAATTAAAGCTTCATATGATTTTTTAAAAGATTATAACAGTTAAGCTTTTGAAGTTATTAAAACTTAAACTGCATAAAAACATTTAGGATACCTTGTATATTCATTAGTTTTTGCTATACCATTTTCAAAATAAATTGTAGATATCATACATTACCCCTCAAAACTTTAGCATGCATTCTCAAAAATAAGAATATTCTCCTATTTTCACATGTAACAAAATTAACAATAATTCTCTAATATTATCTAGGCTCCAGTGCATAGTCAAACTTCACCAGTTGTCCCAAGAATTTATTTTTAGCTGTTTTTGTAGAACTACAATCCTCTTAAGGACCACAAATTATATTTGAGTGTTAGATTTCTTAAATCCCTTTTAAGCAAGTAGCATCCCTCCCTGTTTTTTCCCTGACATTTGCTTTGTAAAGACATCAAGCCATGTGACGTGTAGATTGTTTCAAATTCTAGATTAATATGATTGTTTCCTTGTGATATTATTTAACTTATTCCTCTATCTCTGAGTTCCTGAAAAATTGATATTAGTTCTAAAAGTTTGTTAGGTTCAAGTGAAATGCTTTTTACAGGAATGCATTTTAAATAATGCTGCATACTTTATTATAACAAGATTTGTAATAGTTGTAGAGACTTTCTTTGTATGACCATGTTGTTATATTAAACAGGCACTTATTGGACATGAATGTTTGAAAGAATATCTAATTATAGCTTTAAAAGCATGTATTTTTCAACTGATTCTTCAGTAAGAGTATATTTAGGACATATCTATCTCTACTTTCTAGCAAGATTGCTGAACAGTTGAAGTAGCCAGAAAATGTCAACGTCTTTCATTACTTAAACTGTAGCCCCCAAAATAGGCATAGATATTTTAAAAATCCCATTTCAAAAGTGTCTATAAAATATCCTATGTACACCTCACACATTATAGCTTTAAATGCAGAACTTATACTTAAATTTATAGTGTATTATAGACAAAAGAACTTTTGCTAAGTGTCTTATACAGTAACTTGGCATTTGAATTTATTCAGACTAATAATCCCCTGAGGAATATAAGCTCTTGTTTATTAACTCCTGGATGTTTCTAATGAAACAATTGATTGTTTGCTTTGATTAGCATCTAGGTGTTTTAGCAGATGAAAATCATTGGTTCGTGTAATTAAATGTTTTGCTTTATATTAAATTCATATCAAAATCCACTGACCTCTCAGAATTGATAAAATGTCTTTATCTTTCTTCTCTCTCTGAGGCTTTTTTCTTTCCTCCTTTCTCTTTTCCAAGTTACAGGTCAACAGTTTCTATACAGTTTATTACATTTCTATAAACTTAAGCAAAATTTAACTCCATGACAGATGAGGTATTCAAAATTAGATCATAATTGGTCATCAAGCAGATTGTGAACATCTTCTTTTAAGTGTAGTAATAGTAATGTTACTTCAGACTTTTTTGATGCTCTGTAGTTTATAAAACATTTTTCTATGCATATCTCATTTGAACCCACAACAGACCAGTGAGATAGGAACATATAATATTCATATTCTCATTTTAGAGAGGAGAAAACCCAGAAAAGCTACATGACTTGCCCAAGACACATCAATAGTAAGTAGTAGGGGCCAAATAAGAGCTCACATATTCCAAGTCAGGTAAATGTGGTCTACACTGTCACACTACACTTCAGTCTTTAGTGCTCCCTGCTGTGCTGCAGGATTTAATTATCAAACTTCATCTCTCCTTTTCAGATTTCACATATGAGAGTTAAACAAATCTTGCTTAATATTATTTTTTAAAACTTCAGAATGAATCATTTTTAAGAAAACAATTTGCTGATGCTCAAACATTTTAAGGCAAGTGTGACTGATACTGTAGCACTCTTACTAAATTTCTTTCATCTTAAATATCACATGTTTAATTTAAACTGTGGGAGGTACATTAATTTTACCAGGGCAACAGATGAGCTTCAAGCACCAGCATTCTTCACTTGAAGTGAGAAATTGAGTTCCAAGAGTAAATAAAAACAAGATTGAAGGTTTAAATCCTCTGCTAGGCTTTTTGAACTTATATACTCATTAAATGTTTATTGGAGTGGTGGGATTACAAAGGATTTGGGGAGCTTCATCAACTGGTATATAGTTAATCACTAAGTAAAACACTACATTTGATAAAGTGTTTCTCACGATGCCACATTCAATCCATCTTAATGAAAACTGCTTCAAACTGATTTCATTTGAGAGCACTTGGTGGTGAGAGTGCTCATAGTTCTTTCTTCCTTTTTTTTTTTGAGGAATTTATAACACTGTGCAAAACAGCTTCAACTTCTGTACAGCAGGTATTGTAAGTTCTTGTGTTTTTTAACCACACAAGTATTGTGACAACGTATTGATTTCTGATAATGCATTGATCAGTTTTATGACCTCCTTCCTTGCTCTAATTATGAAAGATGTTCATCCAGTTGACAGTTGATAAATATTTATCACATGCCTAGTAAGGATCTGGACCATAGAGGTTTCCTGTCCTCAATACGCCCACAGTCTAGCGAGGAAGACAAAACAATATGAGCAGATCCATATAAAATAATATGCTATAGAAGCAAAGAGGAGAAGTACCTCATCTATCTTAGAAGTTCAGGGGGAAATTTTCTAGAGCAGGTAATTCTGACCTGAACCTTAAAAGATGAGAAATACTTAGGCAAATAACAGAATCCTAAACATAAGTAAGATCAAAAGTAAAGGCAATGGAAAATTAAAATGAGAGAACTACGAGTTACTGGGGGGAAAAAAACATGCAGGATTGAGAGTTGTGTTGCTAGGCATGAAGCTGGTAAGATCTGTGGGGGCCAAGGCGTGGGAGGGGCTGTGATTCCTTGACATTAGCTGGCATTTAAAAGATATTTTTATTTATTTATTTTTGAGTTGGAGTCTCGCTCTGTCGCCCAGGCTGGAGTGCACTGGTACACTCACAGTCACCCCAGCATCAACCCAGCAATCCTTCTGCCTCAGTCTTCCAAGTAGCCGGAACTACAGGCGCGTGCTACCACTCCTGGCTAATATTCTAGCTATTGTAGAGACGAGGTCTCGCCAAGTTGCCCGGGTTGGTCTTGAACTCATGGGCTCAGGCAGTCCACTTGCCTCAGCCTCCCAAAGTGCTGGGATTACAAGCTGAGCCACTGAACCTAGCAAAAAGATATTTTTAAGATGCAGCTAGTGAGATAAGTGAGAGCCATTGGTTAGCCTCCTTAATTAAGGTTGCAGAAGAGTTACCACTGGCTCTACCATGATTCTCTGAGAGTTTCTTAACGAAGATTCTTTTTTTTCCTTAAAGCCTCCCCACCACTCATGCCTGCTGCCCTGAATTCTCTTCTTCTACACAACAAAAAATACTCTAGAGAATGATTAGACATTAGGAGTATCTAAAAATCAACAGCAATACAAGTCTCTCATGTGAAGGATTAGTCCTCTCCCAAGAATCCCCTTGAGAGGCTGGACTTGTACAGCTCTAAGAATCTGACTTCAGACCAGTGCTTTTTCCAAATATTACACATAAATTAAGGAAACCAGTGTTCAGTTCCTGATTTCCGACTTAGTAGCTCTGTAGTCCCAAACAACTGATAAGCTTGTTTTTAATCTAGAAGAAAAAATGGAGATGATGATAATGTCTACTTCATATGGACTGTTTTGAGCATTAACTGGGATACTACCCATAAATGCACCAGAATTGTGGCTAAGATAGGCTGTGCTGCTAAGCAGTTTTGGACAAATTTGAGAAATGTTTGTAAAATAACAGAACTGATTTTCTCATTCAGTTTATGAACTAGCTCTAAAAATAGTTCCAGAAAGGAATTTTGAGAATCTCTATGAACATTTCACCACTTAAATGAGTGCTTCACTTTTAAAGCTTATTAGTTATCAAGTTTTATTTTATATATATGTATTTTTTTAATCAACTCATTTTAAAGTACTGCTCATTTTAAAGTACCTACTGTCTTATGTTGAAAGAAATCTAAATTCCATCGGTGACCATTTTCTTTTAGGAAAAATAAGTTCTACACAAATCTGAGGCCACAGCTGTAGTTGGTGAGTTTCTAGCACCCCATCATCCAGAAAACCAGGCAAACAAACTTCATTGTGCTTTGGAAAATATGCCCAGTCTGCTCATCTTGTCTGTGTTATTTTTTCAATTTAAATTCCTTAAAGGCAGGACAGTGTCTTTTAAAGTAATTTTGTATGACAGCTAGGACCGCATCCTGCACATGCGTGAGATAAGACCTCTAATGCTAATATAACTTTTTAAGAAAAATATGTTTGCATTATATAAATAAGTTTTTTTTTTTAAAAAGAAGGCAATACAGATGTATTTTAAGTAGAAAAGGAAAGGTGCCACATAATTTCAAACCTAAAAACTGTTAGTTTTTATTTTTTAAATGTGATTTTTAAAAAAATCTATAAACATGTATCAGTCAAGAAACTGACATAGTTTACATAAAGACAGCCATACCAAATCTGCTGTTCTGTAATTGTTTCCACCAAACAGTATATTCATCAGCACTATTTGGAATTAGCCTTCAATTCTCCAACTCAGTTATCAGATCCACTAGTTAAAATTGTGAAAGTTTTTAGTGCCCATATCACAATTATTTCTTAAATTAGTTAATATTTTGTTAAATAGTTTTAAGATATGGTGCCACATAAAACTTCCTTCCCAGTTTACTGCTATTCACCATCTTTTAAGCCAGAATTTTAAAACAATATTTGTAAAATTTATTAAAATATCAAAGCCAGCCAGGTGTGGTGACTCAAACTTCTAATCTTAGCACTTTGGGAGGTTGAGGCAGGAGGATCACTTGAGGCCAGGAATTTAAGAATTGAGAACCTGTGGACCAAGAACTAATTTATAAATGTGTACCTTCAGGTCTTATGGGTTAATGATACAGTTCCATAGACTATCCTTTGTATATATATATGACTAAGGATTTCTTACAGTTAGCCTATTGTAAAAGTTAGAATTTGGTTTGTTTGCTTAGAACAGAAAAACAAACATTTATAATGGCTTAAGTAAAATGGAATTTAATTTCTTCCCTTCGAGAAGTCCAGAGGTAGTCTTTCCAGGCCTAGTATGGCACATCACAGAATCAGAAACTCATGATCCTTCTATCATGGAACTTCACTGTGTGGCATAATTCAGGTTATGTCATAATTCAGGATAACTACTTGAATTCCAACTAGCACTTCTGCTTAAATTGACCAGAACTTAGTTTGGAGCCACACTTGATTAACAGGGAGGGTGAGAAATGTGGTCTTTATATCAGTCAGCCATTAATCCAGCTACAAAAATAAGAGATTTTCTCACTAAGGAAGAAATAGAAAATATTTAGGAACCACTACGGTCTCTTCCCCACCTATTAAATGAGTTATTAAATGAGTCTATATGCTTAAACACAGCCAATTTATATAACTTACATTATTCTACTTAGAAATCTGTTTGCCAGACAATACTTGATGGTATTAAAAAACAAGTGAACATGTGTACCTACAAATTATTATAGTTCTTGTTATTTTCAGCAGGAGTACATTATTAATACATTTTTAATGAAAAATTACTGTTAGGTTATCTTTATTTGCTGCCGTGATTCTCCCACCCCTTGGAATGTGGAAATAAATGACATAAGTAGGCTATGGGTTCTTTTACTCTTCCTCAATGACCTAAAGCTTGAGGAAGGGAGAGTTGGTTAACTACTGCCTTTTAAAATATGCACCTCACATTCACACTTGTGTGGTTCTACCTGTTTAACAGGCCTGTGGTTGACTAGGGGTAGTGTAATACCTCCAAGAGAATAGGAGGATCAGAAAAATCCTTCTAGCGCTTTTAAGAGGCTGGTTTTCCAAAGTCCTTGGCACTGCATCTAAGTGTTTACCTGAAAAACCAATGAGATTAAGATCTTTGGTCAGATGGAAGGTAGGGGAAAAAACAAACAACCCCATTAAAAAGTGGGCAAAGGACATAAACAGACACTTCTCAAAAGACGACATACAAGCAGCCAGCAGACACATAAAAAAATGCTCAGCCATCTACGAGAAACCCACAACCAGCATACTGCTAAACAGACAGAAATTTGAATCATTTCCCCTGAAAACTGGAACAAGACAAGGGTGCCCACTCTCACCCCTCCTGTTCAACATAGTTTTGGAAGTCCCAGCTAGAACAATCAGAGAAGAGAAAGCGATCAGGAGTACCTACATAGGAAAAGAGGAAGTCAAGTTATCTGTCTTTGCAGATGACATGATTCTATACCTTGAAAACCCAAGAGAATCTGTCAAAAACCTCTTTGCTCTGATAAAGGACTTTGGCAAAGTCTCAGGGTATAAAATAAATGCAAAAGACAATCACATTTCTATACACGAATAATAAACAAACAGAAACCCAAATAAAAAGCATAATTCCATTCACAATAGCCACACAAAAAAATGAAATTACTTTGGCATCTTCCTAACTAGAGATATGAAAGACCTTTACAATGAAAACTACAAAACACTGCTCAAAGAAATCAAAGATGACACAAACAAGTGGAAAAATATTCCATGCTCATGGATTGGAAGAATCAGCATTGTTAAGATGCCCATTATGCCTAAGGCAATCTACAGATTTAATACAATGCCTATCAAATTACCAGCAGCACTCTTCTCAGACCTGGAAACAACAATACAGGAATTCATATGGAAACATAAACGACCAAGAATAGCCAAAAAAAAAAAACAAAGCAGGATGTATCACACTCCCAGACTTTAAACTTTATTATAAAGCTAAAATAATCAAAACAGCCTGGTATTGGTAGAAGAACAGGCATATAGACCAATGGAATAGAATTGAGATTCCAGAAGGAAAACCTCAGTTTCTCAACCAATTCATCTTCGACAAAGCCTCCACCACCAACCACTGGGGAGACGAGAACCTATTCAGTAAATGGTGCTGGGAAAACTGGCTGACCACGTGCAGAAGATTGAAACAGGACCCCTACCTGTCACCATACACAAAAATTAACTCTAAGTGGATCAGATACCTAAATGTAAAACCTCAAACTATAAGAACCTTAGAAAATGCAGGAGACACTCTTATGGAAGTTGGAACTGGTAACCAGTTCCTGATCAAAACCCGAAGTGCCCATGTCATAAGAGATAAGATAGACAAGTGGGATCTTATCAAATTGACAAGCTTCTGCAAAGCCAAAAAAACCATCAAGAGAGCAGGGAGACAGCCCATAGACTGGGAAAAAATATTTGCCAACTCCATGTCTGACAAAGGCCTAACATCAAGGATCTACAAGGAACTCAAAAGTGCTGAAAAGAAAAAAACAAACAGCCCCATTACAAAGTGGGCAAAAGATATGAATAGACAGTTCTCAGAAGACATACCAGCAGACAACAGATACATGAAAAAATGTTCAGCCTTACTAGTCATCAAGGAGATGCAAATTAAAACTACACTGAGATACCACCTAACTCTAGTCAGAATGGCCATCATCAATAACTCAAAAAATAACAGATGCTGGAGAGGATGTGGCAAAAAGGGAACACTTCTGCACTGTTGGTGGGAATGTAAACGAGTTCAGCCTCTGTGGAAAACAGTGTGACGATTCCTAAAAGTTCTAAAAATTGACCTTCCATATGATCCTACAATCCCCCTACTGGAAATATACCTGGAAGAACTCAAATCACTCTATAAAAAAGATACCTGCACACATATGTTTATCGCAGCATTGTTCACAGTAGCAAGAACTGGAACCAACCATACTGCCCATCAAAAGAGGACTAGATTAAAAAAATGTGGTATATATACACAATGGAATATTATGTAGCCATAAAGAAGAACAAAATCACGAACTTCGCAGCAACCTGGATGGATGGAATTAGAGTCTATAATACTGAGTGATCTTTCATAGAAACAAAGAACTGAGTATCACATGTTCTTACTCATAAGTGGACCTTGAACAACTACTGTAATACTTTAAGAAAAGAATTGACAGTAGTGGGAAACTGCAGGGGGGGATGGGAGGGGCGGGGAGGTGGGATTGACAGTAGTTGAAACCTGCCTGGGGAAGGGGGGGGGACCACACCTCATCAACAAGGGTACCTGCACAATGAATATTTGTATACCTAACCCTGAATTGTACCCCACAATTTTAAAATAAATAATAATTAAAAAAGAAAAAATGCACAGCCTCACTAATCATCAGAGAAATGCAAATCAGTGAACTACAATGAGATACTACCTAACTCCTGTAAGAATGGTTATCATTAATAAGTCAAAAAAAGCCGGGCTCGGTGGCTCAGCCTGTAATCCCGCACTTTAGGAGGCTGGGGTGAGTGGATTGCCTGAGCCGGCGGGTTTGAGACCCGCCTGGGCAAGTTGGCATGACCTCATCTCTACAATAAATAAAAAAATCACCTGGGCGTGGTAGCACATGCCTGTAATTCCGGCTACTCAGAAGGCTAAGACGGAAGGATCGCTGAAGCCCAGCAAGTCGAGGCTGCAGTGGCCGGGAGCGGCCCCTGCACTCCAGTCTGGGCGACAGAGTGAGACTCCATCTCAAAAAATAAAATAAAATAAGTCAAAAAACAACAGATGCTGGCACAGGTGCAGTGAAAAGGGAATGCTTCTACACTGTTGGTAGAAGTGCAAGCTAGTTCAACCTCTATGGAAAGCAGTGTGGTGATTTTTAAAAGAACTAAAAATTGACTTTTCATATAATTCAGCAATCCTTCTCCCAGAAATACACCTGAAGGAACATAAATCATTCTACAAAAAAGATACCTGCATATGCTTGTTTATTGCCACACAGTAGCAAAACATGGAACCAACACTACTGCCCATTGAAAGTATACTGTATAAAGAAAATGTGGTACATATACATGATGGAGTATTATGCAGCCATAAAGAAGGACCAAATTATGGACTTCGCAGCAAGTTGAATGGAGTTGGAGTGAATTATCACAGAAACAACTGAAAACCCCATGTTCTCACGTATAAGTGGGCCTTGAGCGTTGGTCACATTAGCACAAGGGAAGAATTGGCAGTCACTGGGTACTGCTAGGGGATGGAGGGAAACAGGAGGGTGGAGAGCACGTAACAACACAAAGTGTACTTGGTTCATTACCAGAGGAAGTGAGGGCCGATTAGAAGCCCAAACTTCACCTGCAAGCAGCCTACTTATATAGTTAATCCATACTTGTATCCCACATTCCTATAATAAAATAAAACTTTTAAAAAAAATCTTTTGTCTGACCTGAAGCCTCCACATTTCCTCTGCTAGCCTCCCCAAAGAGCAGGCCTGCTTCTCTATAGCTCACTGTGAGAGCCAGTCACTTCAGCTTCTAATTTCCTTATTCATAAAAACTTCAGTCACATATTAGCCTTCCTCAAATATATTTCTTGACTTGAATATTGCGGTCTAAGCAATGAAAACTGGTAAAGATCTGTACCCAATGAACATTTATCAGCTTATTTTATGAAGAGAGTTTGATTTTACTTAAGACCTTTTAAAAAACACTCTGACTTCTAGATGACACTGCTCCCTATCTGAGATTCAAGACATCTGTGGGTCCTCAAGATATCAGAATGCTATCCCAACATCAGCTTCAGGAAGTGAGCCGGGGAAGATACCATCCGGGCAGCTCCTTATATTCAGTGGCTGCCTGCTTCCTTTTGGAACCTCTCCTGTTTGGTTGCTGCCTGTTGTTGGTTTCTGAAATAATCCTCAGAAGACAAACAAGTCAAAGTGTTCTGATTCTTTTCACAATGCAACCTGTAGTCTGGTCCTTTACTCTTTAAAAATAACTAACTTAATGTTCTTTAAACAGATTGGGCCTTTCAGCTCTGCTGGACCTCTCGGCCCACCCCCAAGTTTTTTTTTTTTCTTTTTTAAAATCTTATTTTACTTGCTGTTAACAAAATTTAAAGTTAAGTTTTAGTCGCAGAGAAGCTAGTTATTCTGTGCAACTTTTAAAATTCAGCTCAAGTGTTACTTTCACAAAGAAGGAGTCAGTCTAATGTCCATACCTAGACCACAGGACTACCTCTATCATAGCACTTGTTACTACTGTTGCCAGCCTTACTTCCTCTCTACTCCCATCTAGACAGAGTATCCTATCTATATAGAGTATCCATCAGAACTATATGGCACCCAGGCACAGAAAAGTAAAGTCACTTTCCCAAGTTCATATACCTGGGCAGTGACAAAGCAGAAATTTGAACCCAGATCATGTGGTTTCATGCTGTCCAGTTTCTGTTCTCACTGTGCACTTGAGTCATGGTCATATGCTGTGCTAGACCTATGAGCATCTATATACAAGAACAGGATTGTGGAAGTGGGCAGAGTACTGCAATGATCCAAATTAGATCCTGGATTTAAAACTCCAATAAAAGAAAAAAACCAACCACAAAGGACATTTTGGGGCACTTAGGGGGAAATTTGAATATGGACAGATAATATCATTGTAAACATATTAAATGTCCTGGGCATGATAAAGACACGATGGTTATGCAAGGGAATGTATTATTCTCAGGAGACAAATACTTAAAAGTATTTAGGGTGGAAGTGTCATGGTGTTTGCAACTTTCAAATGTTTCAGAGAAAGAAGTATAAATAGAAAGAGCAAATATGGCAAAATGTTAATAATTGGTAAATCTAGGTAAAGGATAAATGGTGCTTATTGTATCCATTTATTCATTGTTTGTATCTATAAGCTATTCCTAAACTCAAAACAAAAGAATGATAGTGATAATGATTTTAATTGTTAAAGTGAAGATAATGATAATGAAAAAGGAGAGCATAATGGGAATGAGAGAAAGGTCCAATTTACACAAAGGAAATTATTTCATGCTATAGTTCTTATACTGAAAAAAAACTATGAACCGCAATGTACCATTTCTAGAAATTATTTGTCATTTCAACTTTAAAATCTTTGAACGCAGATTATGAATATTCTGGTACTTAAAAAGAAACATTTCCTTTTTAGTCTATCAGCATATTTCCTGAGTTTCTATTCTGTGCCTGGCTTATTTTGAGACATAGTTCATTTCTTCCAGCTCTAATGTTCTATGGTTCTGTGACACTGAAGTGCCTAAATACAATAGCTGCTGTAGCTCAAGGCTAAATCACACTGGTTGCTGTCTGGCTGGGCATTTCCTAAGCATCAACTTATAGTACCTTAGCTCCTGTATTCGAATGTGAAGATTAGTGAGGCACTGAAGGCAGGGACACAATAAGCATCCCCAACACGACTGCCAGTAGAAAAAAAATGAAGAAACTGCTTATCTTTAATACATTTTCATGGCTATTATTTCTCCTGAAATTGCTTTCAAGCCCTTTATTTTGCATGGATAGCTCAGGAATCTTCATCCTAACAGCTACCTTTTATTCAGCACCTACTATGGGCCAGGCATTGTGAATTAGGTATTTAACCTACTTTATCCACAATGCTTGCAACAACCCATCTTGCCCCATGGTCACACAGATGGTGAATGACTGAACTGGGTTTGGAACAGAGCTATTGCTTTAAGCTTGGAGACTTTACACTGTGTTACTAAAACCTAGATTACAAAAAGGGAGTCTAAGGATAGTGTCACTGAGTTGCTTGCCTAACCCTCTCTACCAAATTAGAAAAGACAAATAGAATATATTCTTCCTAATGCACCAATGTTATTACTTGTACTACAATTAAATTTTGGTCTCCCCATATGCCTCCCCCAATCTTTGAGGGGAAAGAAACTTTGTTTTATTCATCTTTATTTTCTCAATGCCTAACACATAGGTACTCTTCAAATGTTATTGAATTAAATTATTAATGGTTATAGTAAAAACTGCTTATAGAAATGGAAAACAAAACATTTTCTTATGCTAGATGCCCTTTGTAGTAGATGCCCTTTCTTTACAAAAGCAGTTTTCTGATTACTTTGCCATCAACTCTCTGAATTGGTTGATATGCCGTTCTCACTGTTTTGGCATGTAATTAATTGAGCTCAATAAGATCAGAAATCTAAGTCTGGAGTTCACTTATCTGTACCTATAATCAGAGATTTATATAATCCAAATTTAGTAGCATTTGCATATTATTAAGAATCTGTATCTTTTGCTTATTTACTGTCATAATGGCAGAAGAAAATTTTTGTTGAAAGTTTATTATGTCAGATAAAAGATTATTTTAAGATTATTCAGTTTTCCTTTTGAAAGGTACCAGGAGAGTACCCCCCAGCCTGAAGAACCTTTCTGATACTCTCCTTTCTCACATTCAGTCTAGAGCTTAAAATGGGAATTTTTTTTAAGTGTGTTTTCCTGGCATCTCATGTTTAACAGTGTCAGGGGTTTGTGTCCCTGGAACGAAAACTGTTTCTCCAGAGCCTTTTTTCTCTCAGCTTCCAGTGAAAAGAGGGGCGAGGCGAGCCAGTCGCTTACCACAAAGCAGTGCCACCACAAAGGAAAGATTAAGGGTTTAGAGAGAGGTCAATGTGGGTTTTTCTCTAACTAAACACTTTCCTAAAGTTTCCTTGTGGAAAAATAATGAAGTCATCTCAGAGTTTTTAAAGAATTTTTATTTCTTTTTCACCGTCTGCATTCGCTTGTCTTCTCAGCATGGATGTTTAATCTTCCTAGGCTTTGTGAATTGGCCCAAATGAATAAGTGGTGAGCTGTCTCTCTAGGAGCTAGAGGCTTATTCTAAGGGCCTAATCACTGAGTAAACACATCTTTGCCCTCCCTCTCACAACTGCGATATAATAGTTGAGATTCTAGCACAGTAACCTGGATATTGCAGGGACCAATGCTTTGAAATGCAGAATGGTTGATCCTCCAAAACAGACAGTGCCTGATCTTCGCTTGCCTCTTTCTTCTTTTTTAAATTAAATATTGCCAAAGAGATGCTGTTTTATTGCTTGATATTGTGCATTAGTGCCCTGGATTTCCAAGTTTAGTTTCAGTCAACACTGTCGGCTGCACTTAGAGGGAACTCTGCATGTTGGATTTCTTAGTAGCCTCTTTGGCACATGTGTATTTGGTTTGGAAGAGCATTTAAATTAAATCAGTGAGATAGCAATGTAAGTCACTAATCTCTTTCCCAAAGTCTAAATGTTCCATTGCAGTGTTCTTGAGAGAAATAGGCATTTTAAAGATTTAGCCATTGCCATTGTTTGGTTAGAAGTATGCTGATTTAAAAGTGGACAACTCTCTTGTTCTCAGTGTCTTATTAAAAGTAGTTGCTGAGATACAATCAAGCCGAATTAGAGGTTGACATCCCTCTGTCTATTCATCTAGAGAACTCCTAAGAAGAGGGGCTCTGAATTTGTTAGTGGTGCCACTACGGAAATTCCTTTCCGTAAAGCAGCAGAATTCTTAATCATATATTAAAACTGATTTAACATTGCTATTGCCATTGGGTGTCTTTTGTGCCAGAGGACTGTGGTTGATATCAGCATTCATGTTTCTTTTGTCAAACAAAGAGGGACCTATGCTAGTGTGAGCGTGCAAAGAAGACTGAAAGAGACCCATCCTTGCCATTGAGAGACTTAGTCTAGAGGGGAAACTGGTAAACAGTTATAATACTAATGCCAAGAGATGGAGGCCCAGGAAAGGAAGCTCTTAACTCATCCTGAGGGAGCCTTAAAGGATGAGTGGGAATTTACTAGATAAGTGTCTCTTTAACACTGTATCTGATTACAAACTTCCTAGAAGCCTGATACTGTTCTCTGCAGATATCAACATAGATGGAGAAACCCTGAGTCTTTCTTGTTCACCATTTTCTTTTTCTTCTTCGCCATTGCTTCCTGCTGGACCTGACACAAAGAATATTTCAAGGAATGGTTGTTGAATGAATGAATAAATGAATTAACACATAGAAGCAAGGTAGAATCAGCCAAGCTACTTATACCCAGGAGTCCTATCCTTATTCTTGTTACATGCTGTCTCTAAGTCCCAGAAGCACTGATATTATAAGCAGTCTAACATCTCCATATTATTTGAGCGTTCCACAAACCTTGACTACAGTGTGATTGATTTCCCTGATCCTGCTGTAGTATCAGAGAAAGAACACTTAGACTTGGAGTCAGACAATCTGGGCTTTGGTCCCAGCAGTATTACTTACTAACTAACTGTGAAATTTGGGACAAGTCAGCTTTCTAAACCTCGGTTTCCTTTTATGCTGTATGAAGTTAAAAATGCCGATTTCCACTTTGGGAAGCCAAGAGGATTGCCTGATCCCAGGGATTCAAGACCAACCTGGGCAACTTGGTGAGACCTCGTCTCTACAATATATCAAAAAAGTAGCTGGGCATGGTATCACGTGCCTATAGTTCCGGCTACTTGGAAGGGTGAGGTGGAAGGCTCACCTGAGCCCAGTGGGTCGACACTGGAGTGGCTATGAGCATGCCACTGCACTCCAGCCTGGGCGACAGAGTGAGAGTCTGAGTCAAAAAAAAGCCTATTTTGCAAGTTTATTCTGGAGATTAAAGTATATAATGATTGTGAAGGTAACTAAAATGTCTTCATAGTAGAGGCTTTTAGAAATTCAAATCTACCTATCTAACTCTGGTTATTCTCATCTAGTTCAAATTTATCTTTGAAGAAAATATTTTAATGGTTACTTTTTGTTGTTATTGTAATTTAGATTCTTTATCAGTATAATTCTAACCATCAGACTTCATTATCTTTTTATCAGCATGAGCCTTATGTTTTTCTGTAGGTGTCCTTCTTTTGTTTAGAATACCATACAGCAAATTTTTTACCATCATCATATCCTTATTTAATATGAAGGAAAAGATCCTAGGCTTCCTTGAAATTATCTTTTGGCAGAATTTCAGATTGGTTTGTATGTTGTCTTTACCATAACATTGCTTCTTTCCTTTTTCTGGTCATTGTGATTATTCTTAAACTCAGCTCTTCTATATGGTAGCACCAAGAAGTTAAGTCAACAACTATTTAGGCTCTTTCATGGTTGTAGTCATTGTTGGTAAAGCTAACATTCATGTTGCAAATTATCAGCTGAACTGCTTATACCTATTGTTCTTGGTATACTTATTTCATTCAATTTCCGTTTTTAGTTTCAATTAGTTTATTGAATATCCAACTATGACAGAGGAGACTTTTAAGAGAGCAAATGTCATTTCTCAAAAGCAAGTGTTATTATAGCAAATGGGAAAGAATAGTTTTCCATATGTGAAACCACATTGGGCATTTTCTGAAATATAAAATAGAAAGAATTCATGTGAACTAATATTTTTCAATCACCTTTTCAAGTGGCAATTACATATTACATGCTCTTAAATAAGGACATTAATATGGGAATACATTGAGGACTTTACAGTTACCTGTGGAAATAAAACCAAACTTCATTTCCAACCTTTTTCTTTCAAGTAGAAGAGATTATTCAGTGTTCAGATTAAAACCATAAAAAAAAGTAAGACAGAATTTGCCATTCAATCTTAATGAGTATTTTTCTCCGTATAGATGAATAGTTCCAAGTTAATATTTCTCTTTACATATAAAGTATATATTAAATGAGAAGGATGGAAAATATATTTTATTTGAGGAAAATGCAGTTCTGTTGCAATTTCTGTTTCAGATTGGCTTGCTCATGTTAACAGAAAACTGCAATAGCAATCTGTGAAAGTAGATATAATCATCCTAGCCTTTTTAAAGTGTAAAGAAGCAAAATGTATTGATATTAGTGGATGCTTTAGCGACTCCAGATGTAACACTCTGGATGTAGCACTCTTTTAGGGAATAGCATTCAGTTTTTGTCTTTACTGGTCATGTAGAGTGATTATGCCTCTCCAAAATTCAAGAACTCATACATTAGTGGATATTGTAATTGATCATTTTTTTTCTCCTTTTTTCAGAGAAAGCTTCTTGCTATCTACCTCCACCATGATGAAAGTGTATTAACCAATGTGTTCTGCTCACAAATGCTTTGTGCTGAATCCATTGTTTCTTATCTGAGTCAAAATTTTATAACCTGGGCTTGGGATCTGACAAAGGATGCCAACAGAGCAAGGTAATACTGTTACTGACAAATTGTAAGTTGGGCTTGTATTTTATTTTAAGCGTCATTGTTTGGTTTCTCATTATCATAAACATTTTCCATCCTCAGCATTAAATTCTCTACCATTGCATTTCGTTAGAAAAAAAGCTTGTTGTAGCTAAAATATGCAATTATTTACAATTGTGAAAATATTCCTTAACTTATAAAAACTCTGCTTAAATTCAAGAGTAACCTGAAAAAGAAAAATACAATTCTCATCTTATTTGCAATATGACAGATATAGTACATTTCTAATATGTGTGGAACATTTAGAGAAAATCGATGTCTTAGTGATGTTCAGAAAAGGCAAAGCCAAGTTCTAACATATAATCCTGTAGTAAATTTATTTTTTAATAACTTCAGCGATGTAGAGAACATTCTGGACTAGTCCAGTGGAATTGGTAATAGCTTAACTCTAGCATATGCTAATTGATGTAATCGCTTTATTGCACACATTCTTTTGCACACAGCCAGCAGTACATCCATATTCTCAATAGGAAAAAAAGCCTCCTGGTTGTCAGGATAAGTTTACTCAGTTTTTTAATCATAATATCTGTAAGTGATAAATAATTCTTCATATTTTGCCAATTTGAATTTCCCATTTGAAATATATTTCATCATGTTTACACATGTGGCCATAACAGCCCATGATACCACTTTGGGTGTGTTAACACAATCATAATCACAGGCTGCTGGTTTATGAACAGGGAGATTAAATTAATTCATTTCAAGGCAAGCCTATTATAGTTACCTAATTTAAGTGATTATAGAACAATTAGAATCCATCTGATTTGTCTTTTTATTATTTTATGGCTCACTGAATTTTTTGTCATCATTCAGACTTTATTTTATTTAATCTGAATCTGAAAAGAAAGATGATTCTTCCCTTAAATGTGAGGCAAAAGAATGTTGAAGCAGTTTTTCACCTAATACTTCATTTCTTTAAGCAAATGGTTAGGAAATTTCATAGAATGACTTCGTTCTGCCTTGGAAATGTTCCCTGTTATACATAAATAAAGAACCTTTAGCACCTGTATTTGTTTAAGTTAAATCAGGTTGTTATTCACACTCAGTTAAAGGTGATGAAAAGCAGTGCCAAAAACAGATAAAAATGCCACATCGAAGGTCTTTCATGAGGCAAAATACATAGAACGGAGACTTGGCTAAATCTTTTGCCATTCACTGGCAGTAAGGAATCTCCTCCTTTCCTTTTATCCACAACTTGATGGAGAAGGAAACACTATTTCTAGCCATCTGTAGTGGCTAAGTTCAGTGGGCTACCTGCTGTTGTTTTGTTCTATCCTCCATTTAATTCCTTAGTTCCTTTTATTTTACAATGACAAAAATTGCAGTGTAGTTTCTTTTGAAAAAACAGTGTTTGAGGGTTTTTTTTTATGACTAGCAATCAACAGCCATGTAATTGCTTTGTTATGTTTTACTAAAGAAGTCTGTTAAGTAGCACAACTTTGATACACTAGTAATAAGAGTTTGCAGGTTACAGAGACACCTGTGGTGACCAAAGCGACAGAAGCTGCTTATTAGAAAGAGCCAGTACAGCTGTGTCCTATTAACTCCTTATGACACTTTTTAAAAAACATTAAATAAAGGCCTTGTTTAAGGCTTTAGAGCTATTTCTCAATGAGTTGCAGGACTGACTGTGTAGTATGATAGGATATTTCAATCTACATTTTTTTAAATGTGGTATTCCATTACTAACTGTCATGAAAATAAAAAAGTGATATTAAAAACTGAAAATAGAAATATTTAGGAATTCAGTCTAATAAACATTTATAGGAACCACAAATGGAGCAATGGAGAAAAGAGAATGGAATGAATTCTGGAATTTAGGATAACTTTGCATCCTTATTCAAAATCTGATTCTATATCACAAATTTAAAACTATTCTAAGGTATTACATTTCTCTTTATTTAAGCAACAAAATTACATAGCTACTTTTGATATATACAGTTTCATCCTTATTATTGTTAACACAAATGGGAAAATATACATTTTACAAGCACAAGGTGAAAATGCACTAGAATGACATATTCCCAAAAGAATAAAAGTAGATTTCCTTTGATTTATGAAACTGTAAGAGAATTAATTAGGCTGATTATTGCTCAAAAAAAGAGTCTAGCTTAGCCACATTTTTTTTTACCAGCTATCATAGATGCATTTAAATACAATTGTCTAATTGGGTACCTTGTTGTATGATCTCTCTTGGATTTTTACATTACATTTGTCCAAAGGTGTTAATCATGAAAATTGGTTGCATTGTCCATTATATGGTTTTAACTTTGAGTAAAAAAGCTTCAAAACATTTATTCTCAATGCAGTAGAAGTCTGCTTGCACTAATACTTATTGATCTGTGGGCTTTTGTCAAAAGTTGTTATGCCACTATTTGCATATTAATTCATGTTAATGATTTCCACATGTTAATATGTAGAAATACAGAAGAGATGTCTAGGCATCACAAGTAAGATTGTTGCTATTGTTTTAACTGTGATTTCTTTTTGAAAGTTGTAAGTTTGAAAATAAATTTCTAGTGGATAGCTTGTCTGGTCTCATATCTGGTTATCCTAGTTCAAGCTATTCAATTTAGAGAATCCTAGGATTATAAGCTATTTAGTCTGGATGCTATCTTAGGACTACTACCTGATGTTATAGCTGGGGATATTGTTGTCCAAGTTGGGAAGTGACTTGCCAAGCAAATATACTTTTACTTAAGAAATACTTTGATTAAGCCTAAAGAAACATTAGTCCTCCAATCACAATTTATTGTGAATCTCTCATGTGTGTAGAAGACAAGTGAAGGATATTAAACTAAGTGAATGCTTTCGTAAAGTTACCATAATATGACTATCACTTGCTACTATAAATTAGCTTTTCTGGTTTCTCTAACAAACTGTAATTTAAAAAGAAACAGATTTCTGTAGAATGGCATAACCCCTGTGATGTTGATGATTTGGATTTTATACCTTTAAAGTGATTCTAATCACTTTCCTTCTAAGCAGAATACTTAGGATGACCAATTCACATCTGTATAAAATGCATCTTGAAACATTCCAAACATGAACTGAGACATCAAACTTTAGCAGTAATGATTAATGCCTGTCTTCTCCCCTACTAAACCTGTGATCTCCCAGATCTTCATTTTATTTGTTTCATTAAACAAGGCACTTTAAACAATCCTAGGGGAAAAAACTCAATAAGTATTTAGCAGGTAAATGTATGCATCCAATTCCATCTAAGAATGTTGCTTATGCTTTTAATATTGTATATCTAAATAGAATATTTTCCTTGAAAAATTCTGTACGTCTTGTTGGCTGCTATGTCTATTTGGATTTCACTGCCGTTCTTTTTTAAGTCAGTAGGCAAAAAGACCTTGGTAGTCTTGAGAGGTGCTAGGGGATATTATTTTGTTTTAAGAGACAGGATCTCACTGTGTTTCCCAGGTTGGAGTACACTGACTATTCACTGGTGCAATCGTAGCACACTGTGGCCTCAAATTCCTAGCCTCAAGCAGTTCCTCCCATCTCAACCTCCCAAGTAATAAGATTACAGGTACATGCCACCACTCCCAGCTCTAATTTCTTAAATGTTTGTTTTACCAGTGATCCTGATAGAAATAATAGGATATACCTGTAAAGGAAAGAGCTAAAACAGGTAATAGTAAACATGGAGCTCCTGCAAATTACTTGATAACCATGCAGGATTGGTTCCAAGACCTCCTGCAGATACCAAAGTTCACGGATGCTCAAGTCTCTGATAGAAAATGGTACAGTATTTGCATATAAACTATGCACATCCTCCTATATACTTTAAAACATTCCTATATTACTTATAATACCTAATACAATATAAATGCTACTGTATTGTTTAAGTGATAACGACAAGAAAAAAGTCTCTCCATGTTCAGTACAGTCTTTTTTTTTTTTCTGAATAGTTTTGATCCTTGGTTAGTTGAATCAACAGATGTGGACCCCACAGATACAGAGGGCCAACTGTCTTCCTTCATGTGTACTCATTGAGTGAATATTTAATATGAACCAGGAATGGTGCTGTCCTCTGAGGATGAAAAGTTGAACAAGACACAATCCTAACCCTCAAAACACTTATAGTCTAGTAAACAAGACAGACAGAAGAGCTAACATATGAGATTTGTACAAAGTACTTTAAGACTATAGATGAACTTCATAATGAGTTGCTGTACCTGAGGGAGTCAGAGAAGGACTTAAAAGAAATAATACACAAAAAGACAAAATTAGAGTTATACTGTTTCTATTCAGAGATTTTTGTATTACTATAGTAGCATTCCTAGTCTATTGAGTTGCAGACTTTGCTATCTTTTACAAAGAGGGTATTGATATTTAAAACCTCATAATTAGGTATCTGGAATGAAGGGTCAGTTGTTGAGATAATCGTGGAGGAAAGAGAATAGAGGGAGCTGTCCCGCTAACATAATCCTGTATGGTTTAAACCAGATTGAGGATTAAGGCCAACCAACCCAGGGTGGACAGATTCAGAGAAGTTGTACTGTTAATGATTCATCCCAGCATTGGTATATGCTTATAGGCAGACAGTTAGGCAGAGATCAGATATTATTTTGGATATGTAACATGTAGAAAACTATCATGGATTTAACTAATATAATAAAATATTTTTGAGTACAAGGTATTCTTAGTGAATGAGTGCTTAGCTATGAAAGAATAATTTCTTAAAATTTAGGAGGATGTCACTTCCAGGAAGCCTTGCCTCTCCCCATCCTTCCCTTGTCTCAGTCTGGGTTAAAATGTATATTCCATATACTTCCATAATTTTCCTGTTACTTGTATTAATAGCACTCATTTTGTTATGTGATTATTGTCTATCTCCCTGCTAGATTGTCAGCTCCTTGAGCTATGTCTATAATCCCATTGCTTTCCATAAGTACCTTTTAAAAAGCAAGTGCTATATTGATAACAAGCAATCTCCAATAGGCTTATGGAAAGATAATGAACAAGAGAGAACCAATATGGGTAATGGCGAAAGCGTTGAAAATGTGGTTTATGCAGCCGGGCGTGGTAGCGCGCGCTGTAGTACCAGCTACTTGGAAGGCTGAGGTGGAAGGATCGCCGGAGCCCAGCAGGTCGAGGCTGCGGTGGCCGGGAGCGGCCACTGCACTCCAGTCTGGGCGACAG
>CAUYQG010181906.1:0-12527 GCA_963574415.1 Tarsius wallacei
AGGGATAGGGGAAGCAATTAATGGCAGTAAATACCTGTCTGGGGATGGGGGGACACTTCTTACAAACAAGGGTGCCTGAATGAGACATATTTGTGTACCTAACCCTTAAATGTACCCCTCAATATCACAATAAAAATAAAAAAAATAAAAAAAAAAAAAGAACCTGGTCAGATGGTGATGTTAACTGGCAAGAGGTGACTAGCTACTAAGAGATAAACAAGAACTCTAATGGATACAGGAATTGCAGCTGAAGTATAAGTTCCACCAGTCAGATCCATGTGCAGGGTGTTTCAAACAAGAGAAATAAATGTTGTTGAAAACACAATTCATTGCTCAAAAAATAATATTAATAATTTTCTGTTCTTCTTTGGCACCTTGATTGGGTGTGGCCAAATGGCTGAGTTCTAGCCAATGGGATGTAAATGGAAGTGGTGTGTGTTGCATCCAGGCTATGACTTTAAGATGGGACATGCAGGCTCCACACTCTCATCTCCCTTCTGCTGACTGAGTTCTGATAAGAATGAAGAAGGCTTTGTCTCTGAATCACAGTGTAAAGGAAAACTGCCTGACAACCAGAAATGCCTGCTTAGACTGTCATGTGGGTGAGCAATAAATTTATATTATGCCAGGCCACTGAAATATGGAGTCGTATTGGTTTTAGCTGTCAGTGCTAAGGTAACTAATACAGATGTTAACATGAGTGATATAGATGATCGCTAATTAATGTAATTAATGCCCGGCAATTCCAGGCTCTAAAATTCTGGTTGCATATGGATTTCTTAGGGTGCTTAAAAATAATGATGTGGAGGTCTGAAGGTAAGTCCAACAGATTTGTAAACACTCTATGCTGTTCAACCTGCTTTGAGAAGCCTAACTCCCTTGTGGAATTCAGTTAGTGAACATTTTTTAGAAGGCTATGAGCACCCCCATTGTAAATCCGGTTACAAAGTTGGACAAATAAGAAATTGTTTGTCTGAATTATGGAATTCTATGGTAATAAAGATATTTTAAAGAATTCATGAGAAAACAGTACAAATTTATAGTAAAATGCCCCTCTTCTGCTTATGTTAGTTCTATTATCTTTGCGGGGGAGTTTAAATGTAACTCAGGGGACCCACAAAAGGAAAGGCTATTTTTCTCTTGTACAAGATTAAAATTTTTGAGGAAGAAAGGAAAGAGAAGAAGAAAAAGAGACAGAAATTCACATTGCACTAGTACCTACTGCTATACTAGGTAATTTAAAATTCATTTATCATTTATCAGTTATTTACTACAAAACAGTGGATATCTTTTCTATTTAAAGTAGAAGATGACCAAAGCTTAGAGTAGTTAAAAATGTATTGCTGAAAGTCAAACAGCCAAAGTGATCTTGAAAAGAAAAAGTACATTACATTATTTCAAGACTTACTAGAAAACTGTAATAATCAAGACAGTGTGGTACTGACATAAGACTAGATCAAAGGAATATAGATCAAAGAAACAGAATAGAGTCTAGAAATAGATCCACACTTATACTCTAATTGTTTCTTGACAGAGACACAATGACAATTCAGTGGTGGAGGAAAAAATTCTACCTTATGTGCTCTTTTATGTCTCTTTATAACATGATGTTTTTGATATTCATTACTTTTGTTGCATTTATCAGTTCCTTTTATTGTTGAGGCATATTCTGATGCACAAGTATACTACATTTATACTTTTTTCCCATTATCTTGTTATTGGAATTTGAGTTGTTCCAAAAATATGTTGCATACATTTGATTAAAATATATAACTAAATTTATAAAAATTGTGATATGCAAAATATGTAATATATTTTACATTCAGTTGCATAAATTGTGTGCATGAGTCACACCATAACTTCATTAAAATCTTACATAATCATAAAAAATAACATTTATAGTTCTGTTGTAGTTTTTACCAGATAGAAATTTTCAAATCCCAGACCGCCTAGTTCAAAGTCAGACATCTGCTGATCCTGGTAAGAAAGTTTGTCAGTCAGGATCTAGTCAAGAAACAGAAACCACAGCAATAATTTAAATCATAATAATTTGATATGATAAATCATTAATGAAACTGCCTATGTAGAATTAATATAAGGCCACAGGGTAAAAACTGTGGAAAAGACCTGAGTTCTGCCAAGTTGAACTAAATCTAAAAGTTAACAAATCTGTGGTTTCTAAGTCCTGTTTCTAAATTTGTTTTTTTCCTTGCATGATGCTGGCACACAGTAAATTCAAAAAAGAGCATCTCTATTAATTGATTACCTTCATAACCTGACCCCAAGGAAAGCTGCCCATAAGACTGATGAACTTATTTTCCCTTAGACAATAAGCTTTACGTTCTACAGACCTCCCTGATGGCAACCAGGAGTGTGATTCAGTTCCTGCACACCTTTCTGTAAAGTCATAGGCAAAGGTAAAGAGTCACCAGCCATTGTTCCCTAGTTTGCTTCTCTATAATGGCTTACAGTCCAGGGTCAGGTCACCAGTGGTCACAAGACTTAGAACTTCCACAACTGCTATTGTAAAACCTAAGACTGGCCTTTGAGATATTTCTTAAACTTTGCATTTTGGTGAACCACTGGCCCCACCTGGATCCCTGACCCAGGCCAAGGAGCTCAGTCCAGCAGTGCACAAAACTGTACACGAAAACAGTTTTGACATCCCTGTCACTTCATCACCAAACAATCAGCAGTGCCTCTTTCCTAGCCCCCTGCCTGCCAAATTATCTTCAAAAACCCAAGCCTAAAAATTCTCTGGGAGGCAGATTTGAGAACTGTCTCTCCCATCTCTTGCCAGGCTGTCCTGTGATCATTAAACTTTGTCTTTACTGCAGCATCTCTGTGAATTGACTTTCTGTGGAGCAGGCATAAGAACCTGGTCAAATGGTGATGTTAACTGGCAAGAGGTGATTAGCTACTAAGCAGTAATTGATAATGCTCATGAATACAGGAATTGCAGCTGAAGTATAAATTCCACCAGTCAGATCCATGTACAGGGTATTTCAAATAAGAAGTAAGCTACTTAAGGAAGAAGCTTGGATATTTGGGTGTCAAAAGTAGATGCATGAGTATATGGCTTTGGAAGCAACAAGACTGGCAAGAACAAGTACAAAAGTGACACTGGAGATGGTGGCACCCGTATGTAAAGTCTGGCGGTGTGACAGTCTTCTTGTGACCCTGGGGGAAAGCTAAGAACATCTCTAAAGTGCCAGGTGAAACATCATTGAGCTATTTAACTATGTCTACTTCTGCCAACACTCTGGACAGAGTTTTAAGTTCTGGAACTCCCTTGGTCTCCATTATCATCCTTGCCAATACTTAACATTTCTGTGTGCCTTTTTTGTTTGTTTGGTTTTTTGTTTTTCTTAATCATTATTAGTTTTTCAAAGCACCAACTTTTAGTTTGTTGATTTTCTCTTGCAAGCATTTATTTCTCTTCATTGACCTCTGTTATTGCCTTTATTATGTAAGTGCTTCTACTTTCTTTTAATTTTATTTTTATTTATTTTATTTAATTTTTAAAAATTTTACTGTGATATCTTCTTTGGCACATGGGTCACATAGAAGTGTGTTGCATCATTTGCAAACATTAGGGGATTTTCTAGTTCTTTCTCTGTCATTCACTTCCAGTTTAATTTCTGTGTGGTCAGAGAACATACTCAATATGATTTTATACTTTTGAAATTTGTTGGGTCTTGTTTTATTTCCCAGCATATGTCCTATTTGGTAAATATTTCCTTTGCAATGAAAAATAAAGTACATTCTGCAGTTGTCAGGTGAAGTATTTTCTGTACTAGGTCAAGTTGTTTAATTATGTTCTTCTAGCATTCCATATCCTTACTGATCTTGCCTACTTGTTCTAGCAGTTAATTATAGCAGTGTGTTTCCAACTATGTTTATGAATTTGTCTATTGTCCTTTATTTTGAAACTATGTTATGTGCATGCACATTTTTTATTTTTATGCTATCCTATTGAACTTGAACTATTTTATTATCCTTATCTTTCATAATAATTCTTCACTTGAAGCCAACTTTGTTTTATAGTGATATAGGTACACAACTTTATTTTTGTTTGTGTTTGCAAGATACTTATTTTTTATCCTTTTATTTTTAACGTTTCTGTGTCAGTCTATATTGCTACTTGTAAGCAGCATACAGTTGAGTCTTGTTTTTTAATTTCAGACTAACAATATTTGTTTTTAATTTGTTTTTAGTTAGTCCCCATACATTTAATATTATTGTTGATATATTTATATCCACCATCTTGCTATTTTATTTTATTTCACCAGTCTTTCTGATCCTTTATTTCTCCCTTCATGATTTACTTTTAAATAATTATTCTATTTTCTTCCTTATTTGCTTTTTAGCTATATCATATCTCTCTATTAATAATAGTAATTATTATTTTTGGTGACTATCCTTGAAATTTGATTTCTTTTAAATTATTTTTATGATTCAATTTTTTTCCTCTACTACCTCTTTAATTATGTGTTTATCTATACATTTTTATTCATATATATGTATGTTTGTATACATACACACATAAAAACATTTTACTTTGATTGGGGTTATCTTAGAGATTTAATATTTACCCTGAACTTATAATAGTTTAACTTAAAATAGTACTTGTACCACTTCTAAACAATCCAAAATCTTAAGACATTAAATCAATCCATCACCCTCCAGTCCATTTTACTATTATTATCATGTCTTACTTTACATATTTTCAACTCTGCTTGATATTGTTATGTTATTTTTTAAAAAGTCAATGTTAATTCATAATACGTATATATACTTAACTTTATATTATTGCATATCATTATGTATATTAGATTTTTTACTTTCCCTCATTCCACCCTGCAGTTCTGTGTTTTCAACTAGAAACATTTTCTTCAGCCTGAAAACTTTCTAATACTTGTTGTGCAGATCCAGTGATGTATTCTCTAGTATTTGTGGAACATAGATGTTTATGGACTTCTGCTTGGAAAATTTCACTTTTTTAAATTTTTTTTGAGTCAGGGTCTCACTCTGTCACTCAGGCTAGAGTGCAGTGGCATGATCACAGCTTATCACAGCCTTGACTCCTAGGCTCAGGCAATCCTTCCACCTTGGCCTTCCTAGTACCTAGGACTAAAGGCATATGCCGTCATGTCTGGCTTATATTTTTTAATCTTATTTGTTTGTTTGTTTGTTTGTTTGTTTAGTAGAGACAAGGTCTCTTTGTGTTGCCCAGGCTGGTCTCAAACTCCTGGACTCAAGCAGTCCTCCCGCCTTGGCCTCCCAAAGTGTTAGGAGGCATGAGCTACTGTGCCCAGCTGAAAACCTCACTTTAAAAACAAAGAATGAGACTTTAAAAAAGGTGGTCGTTTTAGACAATCAAGGAAACCATTGAATACATATTTGAATTACGTGAATATAAAGACTTGCATATATAGTTCCAGTCCAACCCTTCATTAGACATTCAGGAAATTGAGGCCCAGAGAGAGGAAAGGAAAAACCCAGTATGCAAGCTGTGGGCAAAGTCCAGAGGAGAAGAGAGGTTGCTTACCTGCTAGATTAGGGCTCAACCCTCTCCCACAAAGTTTGCTTTGAGAATGAGAGTCTCCTAAAATCCTAGGGACCCTGCACGTGTCTCCATGTGGGGCCATTTCTTCTCAGTTTCTCTACAGGTACACACACACACACACACACACACTGACATCACAGGTGGGGCCTTGAGGATGGCACAAGAGAAGTGAATGCAGGAAAGGTGGCAAGGGGAAGAGAAAGAAGAGGCTGAAGATGACTCTGCTCTGGGATAGCAGCATCCAGTCACATAAACTATGCCCAGGGCTCATGGCATGGGAAGGACGAGAGATGCCAGAAGGTTGGGCTGAGGAATCCCTGAGGTCTCAGGGGTCTTCCTATCTGGGGCCATCCCTGGAGCAACCAAGAGGGTACAGGGCCTGGGGTCCTGCATCCACCACTCTGGATAATTTTAACTAGATTAAACTCCCCTAGACTGGAGTGACTGTAGGAGAGAAGGCCTCAGTTTCCTTTCCTGCGTACTGTGGTGCTCTGAGTGTCACTCAACGAGTCCCATGGTTCAGTCTCTGTTGCTCCAAGTTCTCCCTAGTTGACCAACTGCATTTCCAGGTTCTTGGGAGGTGCTTTCTACCCCCTGGAGGGCCTTTTGGACAGAGAGAGGTTGGGGGTTTAGTGGGCTGAAACTTTGGGTAAGGCAGATCATGACAGAGCGGTGAACCACTTGTCCTTGGACAAGGACAAAGAGCACTTTGTTGGAGCCTCGGGGTCGTCCTTTGGAAGTAAGGCCAGAGTCATTGTCCTGGCTGTGGTGAGACCTCCTCCATGATTGTCAGGGACAATGATGGCAGTAGAGAGAGGGATGAGGCAAGTTTCCAGTATCTCTCTCAATCCTCTTAGATCCTGCAATTGCTAGCTCCCTTGCCCACTTGGGATTAAGGAGAGCTACTTACTGTCTTCAGGTACCTCAAAGATGTGTTCTGTCTTGTGATTTTTCTTCCTTGGGTGCAGTGCTAGCACTGACCGGCAGGGGGAGACATGAGCCCTCTGTGCTCCTCAGGAACAAGAAGCCTGGGAAGAACCTCCCAGGGTCATTCTGGAGCCTCTCTCCCCAGCATCCCCACAGTCTAAGCTGGTCAGTGAAGGGATGGGGGATAAGGAGCTCTGAAATTGTTCCCGTTTATTCATTTGCTTACTATGTCCAGGGCCTGAGTCAGACCTGGGGGGCCACATTGAAAAAGCCCACATGGTCTCTATTTTCTGAGAGCTCACAGTCTAGAGGGAAAAATGGACAAAACCATGAAAATAAACAAGTGGGAAGAAAGAAAAATAAAGCAGACTGCTGCAAGGGAAGGGTCTGAAAATGCCTCCCAGAGGTGACAACAAGCTAGGAGAAGAATGACAAGTGGGTGCCAGTCCTGCACATATTCACAGCAGTGCACTGGGGGCAGGGGGCTCCTCTGTGCAAAGATTCCAAAGCAGAAGTGATTTGGGCCAGAGAGAAGGTTAGAAAGGAAGACAGTGTGGCTGGAAGGAGCTTGGGAGAAGAGCAGAGGTGGGAGAAGAAGGGCAGGGTGGATCTTGGGGCCTGGTAGACTGCACTGTTGATCTGTTGCTGTGTGAAAGCATTATCTCACATGAAGCAGCTACCACAATACACATATATTATCTCATAGTTTTTGCAGACCTGGACCCAGCCCAACCCAGCTGGATGCTTCTTTAGATCTGGGTCTGTGGTCTCAGCTGAACCTCAACTGGGGCAAGATTACTTTTGAAACTCACATGATTGTTGGGAGGATTTGGTTTGGACTGAGAGCCTGAGTTTCCCTCTGTCCATTTCCCTCTTTACGTGTTAAGCCAAGAGAGCTTCCCCTTAGGCACTTCATAAAATAGTAACTGCTTACCAGAGCCAGAGCCAGGGGGACGGGGATGGGGGGAGAAGGAGAAGGAAGGGAAGAAGAAGAAAAGAGGGAGGAAAAGGGGGGGTGAGGAGGGGGTGAGAGAGGAGGAGGATTGGAGGAAGAGGAAGATTTATCTACTAGCTGATGTTAGCATGGGCAGAGGTTTGCTCACAATTCCTCAGTGCAGGAGCCTCATGATATGGAGACTACACCACCCCTCCATGCTGTGAGTGGACAAATGAGGTTCTAAAATCCCTCCTGGCAGGGAAGGAGCAGGGCTAAAGTCAAATCCAGGAACCTCTGGTTCAGTGTTATCTCCCAGCTCCTTGTGCCCATCCCATATGGCTTGCTTGAGTTGGGAAGTTGAGTCCCGAGGGTGGGTGTCACAGTCTCAGTGGGCACATGTCCAGGTATAAATTTTCCAAAATGTTATTCTCTGCTTTCTTTTTAATTATAAATGCCAGCTTTAGTCATTCCTTTGCTTCCATGTCTGATCATAGGCTGAACTAATAGAATGAGAACTCACTTATCCCTGTGAGATCAGCACCAAGGCATTCACCAAACAACTTCCACCAGGCCCCACCTCCAACACCCAGGATCACATTTGACATGAGATTTGGAAAATCAAATATCCAAACTAGAGCATATTCAGAAAGACTCCTTAAATATGCTTCAGTTTGACATACTAGCTTCCTTAAACCAGACATGCATAGCTGTGATGTAGACCAGCTATTCTCAACAATTCCCACCCCACTTTCTGGTGGCCCTATAAGACAGATACAACTTATGTCTGTTTTCTGTCCAAAGCTAGATCCTGACTCAAGTGATCAATAAATATTCACTGAAATACTGTACTTGGGAAGTGGCCTATTTTTTCATAATGTGAAATGCTAAAAAGAACTTTCACTAGAAGGAAACCCCAAAACATTGAAGCTTATAGAGTTTGGTTTTAATGTAGCAGCAAGCTTATGAAGGTGTCTAAGTCTAAATGTTCTCCACTCTTTCTGACACGACCATGGAGCCCTGCAGCCTTCAAACTGTTTCCTTGTGCAACTTCCACAGGGCATCATGCGACTGCATTTGACAGTGGCATTGCCCTGATCCAATAGTTTTCCAATGAGGCCTTCTTCAGAAAATCTTTTGTAATTTTGGAGAATTTATTTAAGAAATGTGTATTTGCTTTTATTCTTCAATATCACTTGGAAGGTAATAAAAATTTTACCAGGAACAAATATAAGCTTATGATGCAACATAGACATAAAAATTGTGTGTCCATCCCCATGATGTGGTACCATATTAGTCCCCACCACCTCCATTTATCCATCTGTAATCTATCTATGTAAAGTATCTTTTGACATGTAGGTGTAATATATTAGAGATATTTGCTAATCATGTTGCTGCTGCTTTGTAATATGAATTTTCCAGCAATAGTGGTTTGTTCCTAAGATGGTGGAGAGGCCACTAAAACAATAAGCAACATAACAGAGGTAGCTGGCAGGGGTCTCGGTGAAAGTCTGTCATGGGTACCTTCATGGTTGGTAGCACAGCCAAGAGTTAGTATACATTGTCTACTATCCCCAAAGCACTGAGTTTTCTTTTCCCTAGGGAACTTTGCTAAAATTCTTTGTATCAGATAAGAGCATTGGGTCAGAATAATATAAAGTGGTGACAATTTTGAGAGAGAAATCAGGTTTATGATTTTTATTATTTGGTATTCTGACTATCAAAGTTTATCACTACAGGTTGAACATTCCTAATATGAAAATCCAAAATCAGAGATGCTTCAAAATCTGAAGCTTTTAGAGTGAAAACATGATGCTACAAAGAAAAAATTACACAACTGACCTCATGATGAGTCATAGTCAAACCTCAGTCAAGCTGGACGCAATGCATGCCTGTAGTCTCAGCTACTCCAGAGGCTGAGGTGGAAGGATTCCTTGAACCCAGGAGTTTAGGCCAGCCTGAGTAACATGGCAAGACCATATCTTTATTTAAAAAAAGAAAAAACAAGAACTTGGGAACAGGTTGGACTGTAAGAGTCTCTGCAAAAATGAGTGTTCATAAAGACTCCCTGCATGAATAGGTGCATGCCGGTGGGTAAGTGAAAGTCCGTCTGAGGAGAGACTTGGGTTCATGCACCTGGGGTTCTCCTCGGGAGGTGACTGCAACCCCCCTCCACCACCACCCTGAGATTAAAGCAGCCAGCGCATAAGATTGGCTGCTGCTCTAGGGACTCTCTTGAGAAAAACCTGCAGAATACAGCTGATGCCCAACCCACACCATCACCTGTGACAGCAAAGCAGCTGGATCCCTGGATCCGTGGAGAGAAGGTGGGAGAGAAATGAAGAGGAGCCCCACCACTAGTGAGGAAACGCCAACGGGAGCCATTTTCTCTGTTCGGGCCCAGGCAGAGACCTGCATTGCTCCACCCACACCCAGTTCTACCCAGCCTCCAACTTGGGACCTAGAGGTAATCTCATCAAACTCAGAGATACAGAAGTCCCTCCCCCATGCTGGATCAGGCACAGACATGTCAATCTGAGTGGGAGACTTGAGAGGTAGCAAGCCTGATGAGTCCACATCTGATTCACCCTTCTCTCACAGTAGGCCTGGGGCATCTGACCCACACCGAGAGCAACCCTATCAGCCTGCTCTGAGATCAGAGGGGAGGGACTGGAGAGCAGAACTGAAAGGAAGTTGGACTTACAGGAATGACCTCAGAGCAAGTTTTGTTTTGTTTTTGTTTGTCTGTTTGCTCGTTTTTGTTTGCTTTTTGTTTTACTTTTTTCCTCTCTCTTTCTCCTTTTAATTATGTTTTCATACTTGCTTTGTTTCTGTTATTTTATTGCTTTTTTTAGACTTTCTGTGTGCTGGAGGGAGAGTATATCAGTGGGAGGGGGTTGTTGGCTTCTGTATTTATATGATTGTGTGTATGTTTTAGTTTTTTTATCTTTTCTGTCTTTGATTATGTCTCTTTTTATTTGTTAGTTGGTACACTTGTCTGTTTTCCCTCTTATTATTCTCTCTCTCTCCACCTTCCTCTCATCCCACTCCTTCCTTTTTCCATTCTTTTCCTTTTTCTTACCTCACTTTGCTTAAAGGGGACAAACCTATATCCCCACAGCAGGGACAGATTGTAAGGCAGTGGGAAGTGGGTTCCAGGGGACCCACACACTTGTCAGTAGATACTGGGATCTGCATATAGTTTCCGAATCATAGCTCCCCCCTCAATTAAATCTCAAAATTGCAAAAAGTGTAGTCTCCCACCCATAGCCCAGCTTCAGAATTGAACAAGCCAGAGGATGAACATAAGGAAGAATAGGAGGTTGAGCAAACAGAAGTAAAAGCTACCCCTTCCCCCATCCCTGAAAAACAGAATTAAAGAAGAGGGAAAAAAATAAGGAGGGAGGAAAATCTACACAAATGAAGAAAAACCAAAAGAATATGGGTCTCACACAGGCCCCTGGGAGATCAGCCATTGAGAATACAGACTTTGGAATGCAAACAATGAAGAGCCCCCCAGAATGACTGGTCTCAAACCACAAACCCAGATATCAAGACATTAATAGAGAGAATAAATAGAATTGAAAGAGACACAAGTAAAGAATAAAGGAGTTGATAACTGAGATAACAGCAATAAAGAATACAATGAATGAAAAAAATAACAAACTGATAAGCATGGGAAAGCAGAATTAGCCAAGCAGAAGAAAGAATCTCAGAACTTGAGGACCAAAATATGGAACTAGCCCAAACTTTCAAAAACATAGAAAAGAAACTTTAAAAGACAGAGCAAAACCTTCAAGAGATGAGCGATTATTTCAAGAGGCCCAACCTAAGATTAATTAAACTTCCTGAGGCAGAAAGAAAGACAGAGACCACGCTGGAACAAATATTCCATGAAATTATCCAAGAAAACTTCCCTCATCTCATCAGTGATGCAACCATTCAAACACAAGAGAGTCAGAGAACCCCTGCAAGACAACAAATGAGTAGATCAACACCTAGACACATAGTAATTCTCCTACACAAAGTAGATATAAAAGAAAAAATTCCTAAAGGCTGCAATAGAAAAAGATCAGACTACCTATGGGGGAAGATTAATTAGAATAGCAGCAGACTTATCCACAAAAACACTTCAGTATAAGAGAGCTTGGAGCACAATCTTCAAAGTTCTCAAAGATAAATAATTTCAACCAAGAATTAACTACCCAGCTAAGCTAAGCTTCATCAGTGATGGAGAATTAAAATCTTTCCCATTCAATCCCTAAGAGCTTATGCTGCCTCCAGAGCAGCTCTACAAGAAACATTTAAGACAGTATTAAGCACAGAAGAAAGGAAAAAAAGACTGACAATACCTTTCACAAGAATGCAGGAAAAGGATTTAAAACACACATGAATCAACCCAAAAATCAAAAGAAAGAAAACAAACAACAACAAACTCTATGAGGACTTCATGACAGGGAAAAAACTCTCATATTTCAATAACTAGCCTGAATGTGAATGAACTAAATGCACCTCTTAAAAGACATAGAATGGCAAAATTCATAAAATATGAGGCAACAATACATTGTCTCCAAGAGACTCATCTCACCAGAAAGGGCACTCACAGACTCAAAGTAAGAGAATGGGAAACAAAATTTCAGGCAAACAAAACACTAAAGAAAACAAGAGTCACACTCTTCATAACAGACAAAATATCCTTTAAGCTATCAAAAATGTAAAAAGATACAGAAGTTCACTACATAATAATAAAAGGTTCAATCCATCAACAAGAAATATCCATCCTAAACATATATGCACCCATCATAGGATCACCAACTTTCATAAAGTAGCTTCCAAGTAAACTTTAAAAAAGATATTGACTCTAACACTATCATAGCTGGGAACTTTGTTAAAAACCCCACTCACAACCATAGACAGATCATAAAGACAAAAAATCAACAAGGAGATCCAGAACCGCAATGTCATGCTTGACCAAATGGACTTAATTGATACCTACAGAACACTCCACCCAACAACCATGGAATAGACATTCTACTCATCACCACAGGGAACATACTCTAAGATCGACCACATCCTCAGCCATAAACCAAGCATAAA
>CAUYQG010181915.1:0-23703 GCA_963574415.1 Tarsius wallacei
TAGGCAAAACTCGCCTCCAAAACTGTTACTTCACATTTGAAATCTTGTGTTTTTTTGTTTTGTTTTGTTTTGTTTTTTGCTAATGCTTTCGTTTTCCTTTTGCTTTTAGCTCAAAATACTGGAATTTCAACTTTGTATAGGAATTCATATGGTGCGCCCGCTGAAGACATCAAACACAACCAGGTAAAGTAAATGCAGCACATTCGTACTCATTTTTCCATTCAACTTGTGTGAAATAGCATGGAATTTTAAGAATAAATTAATTTTTATCCAGGACACATAAAGAACTGAAAAAGAAATGAATGTTCCCTGCTGCTGTCTCCTCACACCTGTCACAGTATATGTGTGGTTGTGTTTGAGCAGAGTAGCCTCAAATTTGAAAACAACCTTTGACTTCACCGTAACCTCACGCTTGATCTATTCTAGTGCAAAACTAAAAGAAAATTCCAAATAGACAAGTGTAAGATGCCAGTTACTAAATAGAAATTGTCAAATGACTGAGTAGCCCCTGAAACCCTGTCAACTCTCATTAGGAAGAAAGCATTCATTATACATGATCATTAACAATAAAATAGATATAGCAAGTTCGATGGAGAACCTGATAGAGATAGAATAAATAAATAGCCTAAATGCATTCTATCATGCAGCCTGGTGCAGTGACTCACGCCTGTAATCCCAGCACTTTGGGTGACAGAGGCGAGAGGATTGCCTGAGCCCACAGGTTTGAGACCAGCCTGGGCAACATGGTGAGACCTTGTCTCTACAGTAAAATAAAATAAAATAAAAATTGGCTGGGCCTGATGGAACATGCCTGTAGTTCCAGGTACTTGGAAGACTGAAGCGGAAGGATTGCCTGAGCCCAGCAGGTCTAGGCTGCAGTGAGCGTGTCACTGCACTCCAGCCTGGGTGACAGAGTGAGACTCCGACTCATAAAAAAAAAATTATGTCATGCTACTATTACTAGAATGCATTGTAGAGCACCTTGCTATTCAAAGCCTAGTTAGGGAAACAGCAGCATCAGCATCACCTGGGGTCCTATTGGAGATGCAGGAGAGATTCTTCCGGGCCTCTGACCCTAACCCATCCAAGATCTTCTGCAGCAAAGTTACATTTTAACAAGATGTCCTGGGGATTTATGTGTACATTCAGTTTTGGGGAACACTGAACAGTAGTTTCTTAAAGAACCAATCTGAGTCGTGTGTGTGATTGTGTGTGTGTGCGTGCACATGTGTGTTTGTTTCACTCCGCAAACATTATTGAAGATTCATTTTCCCTGAGGGAATCACTAAAGCCAAAAGACACAGCCTATGCCCCTCATTGACCAACAACCTCATTCTTCCTTTCCTTCCCATGGTGGACATCTTCCCAATCCACATGCAGCTCTCTGTAAGACATATGGCGCAGTTTGTGACCCCCTGGTGAATAGTTTGGCCTCATAGCCTGCTTGACACATTGCTAATGTCTAATCAGCCTCCCTTCAGTTCCAGTTTTTGCTGAAAGCAAAGAAGCCAGTAAAGAAATGAATAAGATCACAAGAGCTAGACAGGAGGTCACCTGTGTGGCCCCAACTATTCACAGGCCAACACACCTTGCCCAAACTTAAAGGAAAACAGAAACAGAATGTATTAGAGATCCCAACTCTATTTATGAAAATCAGCCATTTTTCTTATAGCAAATAGTATGGAATACTATAGATACAGTGAGCAGACTGTCTTCAGCTTGTAAAGAATCTTGTCAGGATGTAACAGGACCCTGATTTTGCCGCCAAGAGTGCAAGGTTAGTCTTAGTTTCCCCAGGAAGGGAGAAGTTCCTCACCAGAATCTGCTCACTCCACACCAGCCTTCTTCTCTGTGGCATCCCACCATCATTGGCTGTGAAGAAATGCCCTGAGGTGGCCCAGAAGTCCCCAGAATCTCATGGTGTGGCTGCAGTAGGTTCCAAAGATCCAGATGTAGAAGACAGTCCCTAGTGATTCTCAGGGGCACATTATTTTTTATCTATGCATACCCTGAGCATTTAAGCAAATGAGAATTAGCTCACCAAGACAACGTCTCCATCACGAGAGTGAGCACAGCCTAGCATTGCCTTTCTCCCAGCAAGCCCCAGAATATGCTCGACTCATTCTCAGATGGAAACATCAAGGCCACAGCATCTCAGGCGAAGGCGACCGAAACCCATCCAGGATGGAGAGCAAGCTCCATGTCTCTTGAAGGCACCGGTAGCAACTCAGTGCCATCATTATGCCCTGAGAAGGACCAGCAAAGAGAAGCAGGTGATCAGAATGTTCTCCTAACATCAAGCAACACTTTAGAATATCCACTGTTTTTTTCTCCCATGAAATATTTCCAAAGAAATTACTATGATGCTCCAGTGAACTTCAAGTCAAGGAAATAAAGCACTTCACTTATTTTGGACTATGCTATTAGAATAAACTTTGTCTCTACTTGGAGTTGTCCCTCTGGGGGACTTAAGAAAATGCAACCATCGTAGCCACTGCAAAGAGGACATATCTTGGTTCTCTTCCAGTTGGGGGTTCTGGAGAGGACTCGTCAACGGCAGCCATGACTTAGATTCCCGGGCCTTGTGGGAATGGCCAGCCATTCCAGATGGAATGCTTGCATGTTGGAGCTTTGCTGGGCCAAAAGTCACCTCAGAACTTTCCACCTTGCACAGTTTCACTGGGAGGGATGTTCTGGGGTTCATTCACCTTCAGCGTCAAAACATGCCCTCTCCTGAAGTCTGTCTTGGGGGGCTTAGTCGCCAGCTGCATCTCACAAGCTCTTCAGAGGAGGCTGGACAGCGTCTGACCTCAGAGGGGAAGCGATGCTCAAGGGGAAGCAAGTCAAGGAGGCTGAAGACGTGCTTGGCCAAGCGTGAGGGTCAGGGCAGCAGCTGTGAGTCAGGCTTGGCCGTGGCACCCTCGTGATACACTGGGACGCAGTTACATTTTCATGGAGTTCTGAACTTTAAGAACCCTGGAAGAAACAGCCACTAGGTGTAAAACAGAGTTTGTGAACCTTGGTTTTTATGTCTGGAGCCAACAGACACCATTTTAAGAGTTAACTACTGATACTTTTCAAAAGTTCTTTCGGATTTCTGCCGATTCATTCCATACCTATAAAAAGGAGTATCGTATTTAATGGTATATATGTAACTGGCAACAAGACTTTAGTTCATAAACTAGAAACAAAGAGATTTGGTGTTTTGATGACCAGTATTCAAATGATAACTTACTGACATTTTTTTAAAATGCATTTATTTTTAGCTCTTCTGTGCGGAGGACTTTTTGGAGGACGTTTGACTTGCCAAATTTTCAATACTGTCAGATATTCCTTTAGAGTAAATTATGAAATGCCTCCAGTATTCCTGCCCATGAATGTTTCTCAGCTGACACCTGTACTACCGGACCAGGGAGGGAAGTCAGTTCCCGCAGGCACAGCAGTGCCACCGCCATTCACCCTAGATAGATCATGTGCTCATGTCTCAGAACTGGGCACCAAATGAGGTGTGCCAGACTGCATCAACAGGCTAGGGTGCCCTTGGCTGTTCTTTGAAGAGCTGTGTGCTCTGTGGTCGATGTGGGACTTTTTTTTTTTATTATTATGAAGAAGTGGGGTACAATTCAGGGTTAGGTATACACACATTGATTGTGCAGGTACCCTTGTTGAGGAACTTTTTTTAATAATACATATGAATGGAAGAAGTTAATTCCCTGATGTAAGAGACCCAAATGATAAGTTTATGCCTAACTCCAAAATGTCCACCAACCAAAGAGACTGTGACAATGGTTTAAAAAAATTGAACCAATTTGTGAAGGAAGAATGGGAGGGAGGGGGAGAGAGAGAGAGAGAAAGAAAGAGGGAGGGAGGGAGGGAGAGAAAGAAAGAGAAAGAAAGAGATAGAGAAAGAAAAAAAGAAAAGAAGGAAGAAAAAAGAAAGAGAAAGAAAGTAAGAAAGAAAGAAAGAAAGAAAGAAGTAGAGAAAGAAAAGAGAGAAAGAAAAAGGAAAGTAGCCACTTCAAAAGAGAGCTACAGCCTTGTGAACGACTTCCCTGAAGACCTCCCTGTCTCCAGCAATGTCTCCTCTGGCCCCCAAGGCCAGCACAAGAAGACCCATCTCTTCTTAGCCTCCTCGTCCTCCATCCTCCTTTCTTATTGTAGAGCCTGGAATCAGCTGCACAAGAGCCTTCCAAAGTTCAGCCATCTTGACTCTGATGGGACTGGACTCACTTGGTAGAGAGAACATGGTCTTTAGAGTCAGCCAGATGTGAGTTCAAATTCCAGCTGCTCAACACCACTGGCCATGACAGCTTAGAGAAGTTTCTTGACTTTTCTAAGCTTCAGTTTCATCCTGTGTAAAATGAGAATGAGATGGATGGATGGATAGGCGACTGGAGAAGAAGGTAAATGACAGATATTGGTATAGATAGACAGACATGAACACACATGCATGCACCTGCATTTATTACTATTGAAGAATTAAACCAAGAAGAATTTGTTAAATATTGAATAGGATGACACAGTAAATTCTAGTTCCTTCCCTCTGTGTGATTTTTTTTTACAAACTTCCCAACTCTGAGCCTTTGCACGCTCTGCACTTGGAGTGCAAGCCAGCACTGGAGTGGAAGGTTCTAGAGAGCACACAGCCCCTCAAAGAACAGCAAAGGGCACCCAGCCCTTCAACGCAGTCTTGTAGATGTTTCACATTCATTCCAAACAACCCTCTCATTCTTTGTTGGCTCTTAGGTTCACAGAGGTTCAACGCTCTGTGGATTCTGGAATTTTCACAGGTAGACAGAGGTTTCATTCATTCAGCCACTGCTAACTAGACGTGTGGGACATCCTGGACAGCCACAGTGATGAAGTTCACCACTTCTTTGAAGACCAGGTCGATGACGAGTGTAAATCAATGACATATAAAAGAGGAGGTTTCACTTACTTGAGAGAAGAATTATGTGCAGGTCATTAAAAGCGTTCATTTACACACAGCGTGCTAATTACAAATCATTATCTATTAACTAAGACCAATTTTTAGAGGACGTTTCCATGCTGAACCTTAGGTAAATTAATAGGGAATTACTGAATCTGCTCGGAAGTGATCAAACTCTATTTCTCTAGGAGTGTTTTCTAATTCACACCAGACCTCCTCCCCAATTACTATGTATTAGCAGAGCTTTGTCCATCTCTGTGGGTGTAGCTGTGGGGGCCACCCTCATCCCACACCCTGGGAAGTTCTGTTTCTTTCAGGGCCAGGTTCTCAGAAAGGGACCCCAGAGGTGATAAGAAGGGAAGGGGAGAGCTCACACCCCAGATACCAATGCTAATGAGTATAGCATCAGACCATGAACACTCTTTGTCTTACTGTCCCTAAAGTCAAGCAGGGGGAACTAATTCTTGACTTAATTAGCTCAAAGTTCTCTGTGATCCCTTGAAGCCCCCACATCAAACAGTAATCAGAAGTTAAGAGGGGAAACGGGGAGTATTGAGTTGGACTGGGGTCACCAGACAGTTTTAAAGACCCCCTGCCCTCATCAATGTCTTCATAGTCCCACAGTATTTTTTTTTTTTTTTGAACTGGGAAATCATACTGTCTCCCAGGCTGGAGTCCAGTGACACAATCACAGCTCACCACAGCCTCAACTTCCTGGACTCATGTAATCCTTCCACCTCAGTCTTCCAAGTAGCTGGGACTACAGACACACACCACCACATCCAGCTAACTTTTTAAATTTTTTGTAGAGACCAGGTCTTGCTATGTTGCCCAGGCTGGTCCTGAACTCCTGGGCTCAAGCAATCCTCCTACCTTGGCCTCCCAAAGTGCTAGGATTACAGGGGAAGGCCACCTGGCCAGCCAGAGTCCAGCCAATTCTTGATTGCACCGAGTTAGGACACATTTTGGTCCTCCACAGTGTAGAATATTTGGAGTGTGCATCTGTCCAAGGCTGTGGTACCTGGTCACTCACTGAGGCAAGTGTGATGAACAGCTCTGTGACAGAGAAGCTTTAGTATCTTCCTTGCAAACGGGGTCAAAAACATATTGATGACAGCCCTCTGTGCTGCCAGGAAGATGCCTTTGTGACTCTTAGACCGTATTCATTTTCTCTGGCTTTTTGAGATTGCAAGTACATGAGATAGGCATGATACAAAAAAATGCAGAAAAGATTAAAATAAACGGGTTGTATTTACAGCTTGTAGTCTCCACCTCTTTAATTTGAAAAGATTGTGTGGTAAAAGGATGCAGCTGCTGTGGCCAACAGTGTAGTGGCTCCTGGAAAAATTAAAAATGAATTACCACGTGACCACTGCTGGGTGTACACTCAAAAGCATCAGAAGCAGGGCCTGGACAGATACTAGTACACCAGTGTTCATTGAAGTGTTATTTACAACAGCCAAAAGGCAGAAACAACACACGTGTTTCAATAGGTGAGAGGGTAAACAACACATGGCCTATCCACACAAGGGAATACCACTCAGCCATTAAAAGGAACAAAGTTCTGAATATGCTACAACATGGGTGGATCATGAAAACATCATGTTAAGTGAAAGGTGCGAGACACGCAGGGGCAGGCGCTGTATGAGATCCCTAGAGTAAGCAAACTCACAGGCCCAGAAAGTAGAATGACGCTTGGCATGCCTGGGCTACAGAGGATGGGGAATTACATGTGATGGGTGCCAAGTTTCTGTTTGGGATGATCAAAAAAAACAAGTTGTGGAAATGGATGGTGGCGATGGTTGTGAATATATTTAAAGCCACCTCACTGTACACTTCGAAAGGGTTAAAGCGTCAGTTTTATGTTATATGTATTTTGCCACAGTCATAATGAAGAAAAAGATTATGTCGAATGATGGCACGTGGACCCAAGAGCCAGTTTTAAGAATGGAAAGGCTCAGGCGGTAGGCGGCTGGGGAGGAACAGTTCCACAAAGATGAATTCCTGGGCCGGCATGCAGCCTTTTTGTGGAAGGAGACTTGGGCGCCTGGGCAAGAGGGAGGTTGGGTCGAGGGAAACCAACTAACCCAGCGTGACTCTTCTTCGTCCCAGGTTTCAGCACAGCCAGTCCCCCAGGAGCCCAGCAGGAAAGATTACGAGACCTACCAGCCGTTTCAGAATTCCACGAGAAATTACGACGAGTCCTTCTTTGAGGACCAGGTCCACCACCGCCCTCCCGCCAGCGAGTACACCATGCACCTGGGACTCAAGTCCACAGGCAACTATGTCGACTTCTACTCCGCGGCCCGTCCCTACAGCGAACTGAACTATGAAACGAGCCACTACCCGGCCTCCCCCGACTCCTGGGTGTGAGCAGCCGGCGGCCCCAGGCGCTCCGGGAACAGTGCATGTGCATGCATACCACAAGACATTTCTTTTTTCCTTTTCTTTCTCTCTCTTTTTTTAATTTTTCCTCCTGCAAATTTAGTTTGGTAAAGCCTGTTCCGTAGGAAGGCTGTGATAACCAGTAAGGAGATATGAAGAGCTACTTTAGATAGCTACCTGAATTGGCAGTTAACTTGGAAATCAATAGAGAGCTAAAGCGATCCTAAATGTGGCCGAGTGCAACCCTTTCTAGTGTGAGCTGTAGAGAATCAAACGTGCTTTTTTCTCTAACGTGGCGGAAGGAAGGAGAGAGCAGGTGATGTGGGTGGTGGGGCCGGAGGGTTCTGTTGAAGCACAAGACACGGGATAGTTTACACGCGTTTGGGGGACAGCTTCTCACGCTTCGTTTATTCCCTTCATCCGTTGTGACTGTAGGCTTCAGGTTGCATTGGGGTTCCTCTGTACAGCAAGGTGTTTCTTGCCTTTTGTTAATGCATTGTTGTAAAGTATTTGATGTACATTACAGATTAAAGAAGAAAAGCGCGTTGTGTATATTACACCAATGCCGCCGTGTTTCCTCATCTATGGTTCTAAATATTGCTTCGATTTCAAACTTTTGAAAGATGTATGGATTTCCAGTTTTTCCTTTATCTTTTCTTTCTCCCAGTATGTTTTAACAAAAAGAAAAAAAGAAAAAAAATGGGAAAAAAAAGGAATATTTAGCAGTATTGTTCGTTCTGATCTGTGAATTTGTTTGTGGCAACTAAGCAAGGCATTCAGCAGTTTCTGACAATTAACATACATCATTCCACACTCCTTGTCAACAAAGTGCTTTTTCACTGCCTAAAATTTTAGATGTAGATATTTGAAATAGATTTTTTCATTTATACCAGTTTTCTTTATGATGATACAGTGTTAAAAGAAAATAAATTACAATTGATCTGTCATCCATATTTGCTAAGAATGTCTATTTCCAAGGACCTATCTTACAAAATACACATTCTTGCTTGTGTGTCTGTGCGTGTGTGGTTGTGTGTATGTCCACCTACGTATAACAATGGCCCGTGTGAGATTTTATTTTGATAGAAGCGATTTCGTTTGCTGTTCATCTTGTACAAACTTTGTGTTTGGTTTTTAGTGTAAATGTACATCGGTTTGTTCCTTTTGTACTGTATCTATTCTTCTGACCATCTAGTGACTCAGGATATTAGGCCAGTTGAAGTGAAGTTAATAGGATTTTCACACATTCACACGTCCTTGGACACCAACTCTTTCTACATGGTCCATTTTCCTTCCACTTATGCTGCCCTTCAAACATGATAAACCATGGCCAACTGAATAATTTCACTTTGGGGCCAATTACTTGAAGTATCCACACACACAAAAAAAGATGTAAACTGCTCGCCTTATTTTCCCCCAAACTTTTTGTTTATGTGGCAGGGAGCAGTAGACAATTATGGATTAGATTATTAAAATTGAACTTGAAGCTAATGTTAGAATAGTGGTTAACAGAGCTAAGAAATAAGGCTAACCATTTAAAAGAACACGGGCTGTGGGTAAATTAGCTTTGCTCTTTAGATGCAAGTGACTGAGGCCAATAGGTGCCTGGTAAATGTTAACTGTTCTTGGAAAAAATAAAAACATAAATAACAAAAGAAATTGGCTGCCATCGTCCTTTAAAACTTGCTCCCCTTCACTCTGCATACTTGAATTCAGCACAAAGTCTAAAATCAATGGTTCTTTCCCCAAATTTAACAGCAATCAAATGCTACTTGATTCATGCACATTTCTGGAAATGAAAAGTTAACTTCCAGACTAGAGCAGTAGGCAGAAATCTACTGATGACTTTTCCTACAAATTACGTACAAGCTATACCTTATTGTGTTGTTTACTGCAGGGCTCTACATGTCTGGATTCCCTCACGGGAATACTCCAGCCCCTCTAGAGAGAGAAATACCAAGGACAGTGTTTCCACTTCATCTGTGTCACAGAATGAAGCAATCGAGGTAGAGAGTGTGGTGTAGACATAACTTCCCTGTAAATTAATAGCTAGCTTATCCTTTCCAAGAAGAAAGAAAAGGGCTCATTCCCTGGTAGGAGTTGTGCAGGGGGAGTAAATGCATGTGTTAAGGAAGTCCAGCTGGCAGAATCTTTCTATTTTCTTTATGGTTTTGAGTCTCTGTGCATGCCCTCCATTCGTGATTCTTGAAGACCAGAGTTGTGTTTGCTACCCATGAATCTCTGAGAGCTCGTGTTGCCAGGTTGTGACTACCTAATTTAGTCCAGAATCTCTGATATAAGAGGAAGAAGTAGAAAAAAGAAAATTAAATGTATTCATCATTACTCAAGCCACTCCTTTCTTTCTTTTCATATACGTATACAGATAAATAGAAGACAGATGTAGACAGAAGGACAGAAATCGATGGTATATAGATGGATGATAGATGGATGATAAGTAGGTAGCTAGGTAGGTAGATGGGGTTTTACCTGAATCCTCACAGTTTCCAGTGGTAAAGGTTGATCAACTGGTGATTATTGTTGATAACATAAGACATGATTGATAAAATCCCCAATTGGCAAGATGCTTTGGCTTTCATTGTGCTGAAGTGACCAAGTAAGATCGTTCTTCTGCGAGTGACCACCTCTTGCATCTATAAGAGCCGCCAGACCCTAGATTTCCCTACAGAGAAAGGAATGTTTTTTAGAAAAAAAAGAAAAAAAAAAACTAAAAAATATGTTTTTTAGTTCAGTCCAATAGTAGGTCATAACTATTATACCCAATACACTTAACAAGAATGTAAAATCCAGACATTATGTATAAAAAACAACCCTTTTTTTTTTACTTGAAAATGTTGATCGCCAGGGACTGATAAAGGAACACTTAAACCCTACTGTTACAAATAATGCTAACATTTAAAAATAAGATCTTTTAATACTGATTTAATTTTATCGCCACACATTCATGCTTCCATCCTCATTAACAATCACGGGTTAAACAATAAAATGCCAAGTTTATAAGAATTAGGGTAGCATGAGATGTCACATCATACTTGGAGCTAACCTAAGTGAAGGTTAACCTACGATACCTCATTTCATAGTAATAAGTCCCACACATGATAGAAAGCTGCTGTTTAAAAGAGAGAAAATGAAAAGAAAGAGAAAGAAAAAAAAAGAAAGCAGTGTTTAAGCTCAGAAAAAAAAGAAAAAGGCTCAATGTATTTGGTTTGTCTTGTTTCTCTTCCTTTAGGTCTTCCTTAATGTCTGATACTGTCCCCCTTGTCCCTGAGAACTGTGCCCCTGAGAAGTGAGGTTGGGCTCTCTGGAGACACAGTATTCTCACATGGGAACAGGGACGTGAACACAACTCTTGTCTGAGAAACCACTGTGTACAAAAACTTCCCTTCAGGCTCTCAGGTCTCTTGCCAACAAAACAGGAGATCACAGGCACCTCAGCTCACCTTCGTGTCCAGGGCAGAAAGCCTACCCTTGAACTCAAGACCAAAGGAGCCTCTGCACAACAAAGGGAAGAAAACTAAGCAAGCGATTGGGAGCACAAGGTGTGGCTTTAGAGACTTGCAGACTCAAGCCTGCTGATAACCTGCAGGATTTCTCATGGAAATGTTTCCCGGAAGGTACCACCGGTCTTCTCTGCACCCGACATTTCATTTCCAAACTGTGGTCAGGACAACATGGTGACTGAGACTCACGCCAAGCCACCATCTAATTAAGGCCACATGATCAGTCTAGTATCCCTGAATCTCTCTAAAATGCTCAAATCTGTCAGGCACGGTGGCTCATGCCTCTAGTCCCACCACTTTGGGAGGCCCAGGATGGAGGATTACTTAAGACCAGGAGTTCAAGTCCAGCCTAAGCAACATAGCAAGACCTCATCTCTACAAAAAACAAAACAAACAAACCAAAAAAAACCTTAAAAATGGTGGCGTGCACCTATAGTCCCAGCTATTAGGGAGGCTGAAGTGGAAAGATTGCCTGATCCCAGAAGGTGGAGGCTGCAGTGAGGTGACAGAGACTCTGATTTAGTCAGTCAATAAAATCCTCAAATCTCTAAAGCCAAAAAATATTTTGTAACTCACTTGATGGCAAAACCTGACTAATACAAAGCTATGAGTAGTCTTTACTTATCATCACACCTAGCTGGACTTGTCAGACATTTCTTACCCATAGCATGTTTGATTACCAGGTGTGGTCCAGACTCTGTTGGGAGTGTTATGCAATTTAGGCACAGACCCAGATCAGCTTCTAAAATCTGGTAATTTCTGAGCTCAGTTTGCCCCAAGGGTTCCGTACAGGTGAACTGGTATCTGAGTATTTAATAAGAGAATTGGACTTGTGGGCTAGGAAAGCCTTGTTCAGCTCTCAGGCTTCCTTCCCATGGTGCATCTCAGATAAGAAACTGCATGAAAGTGTGCCAGTCTCTGTCCTCCAAAGAGAGCTCTGTGGGCAAAAGACCCTCACACACACCACCTCATTACAATTTGCTTTGTCATCTGTAGAATGACATGGAAATAACACTCTGGGGTGTGCTGGACAGTGCTTGGTCTTACAACACGAAGAGACTAAGACCTCCAGTTACTCACAAGAACACTCTCAAGCTGTAGGCTCATGTGGGCTTTCTCCAGACAATGGATTCCTATTCCAGTTGCCAAAGCAAACACCCAGCTCTGATCTGGCGAATTAGGTGCTTGACCCTCCATCTCTGCGTCAGTTCAATCATAAGCAACTTAAAGTCTCATCAGCCACAAAGAATGAAGGACAAATAAGACCACTCCACACTCCCTAAGCATAGTAGGAAAGGGTGAATGTGGGGCTTTAAGTCAAGTCCGAGCCTTAGTAAGACAGTGGAAAGCTTGACATAAAGCTTCCACAATGACCACATTAGCACTGATGACACTTTTTAAAATGTTACAATAGTCTGGGCATGGTGGCTCAAGCCTGTAATCCCAGCACTTTGGGAGGCCAAGGTGAGGGGATTGCCTCAGCCCATGGGTTCCAAAACAGCCTGGACAACTTGGCGAGACTTCATCTCTACAATCAATCAAAAAATTAGCCAGGCGTGGTAGGGCACAGCTGTAGTTCCAGCTACTTGGAAGGCTGAGGCAGAAGGATCGTCTGAGCCCAGCCGGTCGACGCTAGGGTGGCCGTGAGCGTGCCACTGCACTCCAGCCTGGGCGATGGAGTGAGACTCCAACCAAAAGAAAAAAAAAGTTAGTTGCAATATTTGGTTGCTCACTTTCTCAATAGAATGAAACCAAAAACCTTTTATGAAGCCCCTGGTCCTCTGTACTAGCAGGAGCACACATAGCAAAAACACGACCCCAGGATGGTACTGACAGCAATCTGTTAGAGAAAACAGAAGATGCACATATTGCTCTTCTGATGACTCTTTGTTTGGGGGCAGGGGTGAGATGTTGCATGGTCCTCTTCAGCATCCCTGGTCTCTACCCACTTGATGCCTATAGCACCACCACCCGCTGCTGTGACAATCAAAACCTGCAGCTGTGACCATCAGTAACTATCAGATATTACCAAATGTCCCCCGGTGGGGCAAGATCAGCCACAGCTGAGAGCCACTACGCTAATGCACAGTGTACTAACCATGACTGAACACGCGAAAGAAAAAAGATGCACTCTCTGCTGGGTGACCTGAGGGACACAACGCAGAGGAGACAGTGCTTGGCTAGAACTCAAAGAACAGACAGGCTTCCAGTGAGCAGTCATGGGGGTGTTTCGGCCCAAAGAACCCAGAGTGAAGGAGACGATGTGGGAAGCACAGGGGTGAGCGGAACAACATGCTACATATTTCACTCGAAAATTAGGTGCAGGAAGGGGTGGAGAGAAAGAGGAGGCAGCTGGGGGCAAAGTTTGAGGCTCTTGAAAGTGACATTACAAAGACATGGAAGACTCTGGACATCTTTGCAAAGATTCTGGGGACGTGTTGGTTGTAAAGGTAAGGTCTGGATCAGTTGGTCTCCAACTGTAGCAGACATCGGAAGAATTACTGGGAGTGCATCATCTGGACAGCTTGGTCAAACAGAGTTTCTGATTGGGTGGGTCTGGGACTGACCAAGAATTTGCATTTTTGACAGGTCCCCCGCTTGATGTGGGTGTGGCTTGTCTGGGGACCACACTTTGAGCACCAGTGGTTTAGAGAGGGATCACTTATGAGACTATTTTTAATAATTAACCTAGAGCCTGGAGACTCAGTGTGTCGTCTGAGAACCAGCAGTATTAGCATCATTTAGGAGCTTATTAGAAATGCAGAATATTGGGTCCCACATCGGGCTCTGCATTATCAAAAGGGGATTCTTAGGAATGTTAAAGTCTGGCAACCATGACACACAGAAAACACAGAAGGGTCTGAGCTAGAAGTGACAGGTGGTCGGGAGCGGTGGCTCCCTGTCATCCCAGCACTTTGGGAGGCCGAGGTGAGAGGATTGCCTGAGCCCAGGGGTTCGAGAACAGCCTGGACAACCTGGTGAGACCTCCTCTCTACAATAAATCACAAAAAAATTAGCCAGGCGTGGTGACGTGTGTCTGTAGTTCCAGCTACGTGGAAGGCTGAGGTGGAAGTATCGCCTGAGTCCAGCAGGTTGAGGCTGCGGGAGCTGTGAGCGTGCCACTGCACTCCAGCCTGGGCGACAGAGTGAGACTTCAACTAAAAAAAAAAAAAAAAAGGAATGACAGGTAAGACAAACAGAACCAATGTCAAATACTGTGGCTGTAAAGTTAGTAACACATGGCTATTATGCAGAATCATGATGGAGGCGACTTAAAGATGCCTCTGAGATGTGAGCTTGGATGACCAAGCAGTGGAAAACCCTTCCATGAGAAGGCAGAAGAGCTTTCCCAGTGAGGAAAATCACTCCATTTTGAACATGTGAAGTTGCCTGTGTGGATCCTGGGAGAATATTGCAGCAGGCAGTTGGAAAGTCAACTGGAACTCTGAACCAGAGATGCAGAGTTGGGCATCTTTGGGGCTGAGGGTTAGAAAGTGGGCGTGGACAGAGCATCTGTGAAAAAGAGGATATGAAGAGAGGAGAGTCCTGGAAGGGTGCAGGGTCTTGGGGACACAGTGTGATGCAGAAAAGGAGACAGGGGAAAGCAAAGTGGAGTGGGGAAGGGAGACTGAGACCAGGGTGCTGTCGTCCAAACCAGGGGAGGAGAGGGCTTCACAGGAAAACAGTGGCAAATGCCACTGGTGAGCATAGAGGACAAAGAGGCGGAAGATGGCTGAGAACAAGACTTTCCACCCTGGACTGAGATCATCAAAGATGGGGTGAAGGGCTATTTTAAGACAGTTAAATAAACTTGCAAACCAAGGGAGCTGTGGCCTGAGATGGGGCCCATTATATTTGTGTGGCATTTAATTGCTTTCATGGTGTTTCAGCATTTACTCTCTTCATCCTGCTCACTGCCAGTATCCTACTGTAATCAGCCCCGTTTGTGAGATAAGGGGAATAGGATACAGTGACATCATGTAACTAGCACCTTTTGCAACTAGGACATATTGTTGGGGCTTTTGGACTCAAGAGATGATTAGGAGTCTGCCAAGCAAAGGGATCAGAAGGAAAGAAAAGGCGAATTCCCCAGGGTCCACCCTTGACTCGGCATCATGATGGACGCGTAGGGCAACATGGAACGTGCCCCATCCTTAGCTCAGGGAGGTCGAACGTCTGTCCACCACCATTCACCATGCACCCTGCACTAGCCATTACCGCCTCAGCCTTCCAAGTAGCTGGTCAATTACCGCTGACCTCGCTTCCAGACTTCCAGCCTTCACACTCCATCACACATCCATCTGTTCTGGGCCCCTGACCCTCATTTCTCAGGGGCTCAATCTACTCGAAGCCTGGCCCTGATGGAGCCAACACTATGCTTTTATTCAGGGAGTTCTTAGTTGGAGTGGTTCCACACCATCGCCACAGTCTCTGACACTCATGCACTCAGCAGAGAAGCCAGATGTCCACTTCCTGATGACTGCAAGGATACTTCATGCTCTCAGAATTGCTCACAGACATCCATGAGACAATCACATGGTTATGTCATGGAGCGGGGATAGTGAGCTGGTATTTATGAGGATTACACTCAAATTACTGGTCACATTAAACCTGTACATGCACGCCTGTGTTTGCCTGTCTTCGGTGGAAACATGATCACAATACCACTGAGTATTTGAATATACAACAAACTTTTTTTGTTTTTCTCAGTCGGGGTCTCATCTGTCACCCAGGCTGGAATGCAGTGGCACAATCACAGCTCACTGAAACCTTGAGCTCATGGGCTCAAGAGATTCTTCCTCCTCAGCCTCCCGGGTAGCTGGGAAGACAGGCGCACACCACCACACCTGGCTAATTTTTTGCTTTTTTTTTAAAGAGACAAGGTCTTGCTCTGTTGTCCCTGGTCTTGAACTCATGGGTTCAAGCAAATCCTCCCACTTCGGCCTTCCAAGGTCCTGGAATTACAAGTGTGACCCATAGTACCCAGCCACAATCAACTCTTAACTATCAAAGATAGACTTGATAATCACACAAAAAATTGAACTCGACTCATTCTGATTTTCTGTTGCTCTGTAACAAACCACTCCAAAAGTGGTCATTTACAAATGAAAAAAAAAAGTGAGAGGGACACTTATTTTGCTCAAGAATTTGCAGGCCGGGCTCAGTGGCTCAGTCCCAGCACTTTGGGAGGATTGCCTGAGCCCGCAGATTCAAGACCAGCCCAGGTAACTTAGCCTCATCTCTACAATAAATTTTTAAAAATTAGCCAGGCGTGGTAGCACATGCCTGTAGTTCCAGTTTCTTGGAAGACTGAGGTGGAAGGATCGCTGGAGCCCAGCAGGTCGAGGCTGGGGTGGCCGGGAGCGTGCCACTGCACTCCAGCCTGGGTTACCAAGTGAGACTCCAACTCAAAAAAAAAAAAAAAAGAATTTGCAATCTGGACCAGGCATCATAGGGACAGCTCAGCTCTGCTGCACTGTGGAGGCTCCAAGACTGGAAGCTGGAGTTGCTTTAAAGGCGCAATCGCTTAACTGTCTGGCACTTGTACTGCTGAGACTCGAGTAGCAGGGACAGCTGGGCTCCTCAGGCATCCTCTGAGTTAGCGTCACAGGGTCTCTCCAGCAGGGATGCTTCAGGGTAGCCAGACTCTTACGTATTATCTCAAAGCTCCCCAAATCAACATCCCCAGGCAAAGAGCCAAGCACCAAAGCCAGAATGCCTTCCTTTAGCCCACGCAGTTGCAAAATATTGCTCAGTTTCAGGGGGTGGGAGTGGGAAACAGACTGCATCTTGATGGAAAGATGGCAAGATTCTGGAAGGGCCTGAGGGATTGGAAATTCTGCTGTGGCTTTTTTTTATACAACTACCACAAAGCAATAATTGGTTTCGCTTTCTCTTTCAAGCATTTAGCCAATATTTCTTTCTTTCTGTTTTGTTGTTGTTTGTTTGTTTGTTATTATTGTTATTTTGTTTTGAGTTGGGGTTTCCTGGGCTGGAGTGCAATAGCACGATCAAAGTTTACCACAGCTTCCACCTCCGGGGCTCAGGTGATCCTTCCACCCTAGCCTGCCGAGTAGCTGGAACTACAGCTATGTGCCACCATGCCCAGCTAGTTTTCTTTCCTTTTTAATTTATTATTTTTTTTGTAGAGATGAGGTCTCACTAGGTTGCCATTATATCAGAAGAAATGGTTTGGAGTCTTGAGTTTTTACTTTTCTCCAGCTGAATGAGAAGGGAGTATAGAGTAACTGTTGTTCCTGGCAGCTCTTTTGTGACCATGAGGGGCCCCAATTAGGTTCAGCCAAAACTGAAAATAGCAGAAAAGAAGATAAAAAAAAAACACCTGACACTCTTCTGAGGTACTCAAAGAGCACCAGTTACCAGAATATTCCACAACAGACAATGATTAAGTATTCATGCCTACATTCCAAAGACCCTCTCCTGCCTTCTCCTAGAAAGTAACAGAATAGAAAGCTGGACTGACAGAAGCAGTTTCAAGGTATAACTGAGCTGAACATTCACACCATTATTTCCATTTAACAACTTTTTGTAAAAGTTAGGAAAGTGCAATTATATTTTTAAAACCCCAATACCAATTTTGATAAGCAAAAAAGTGTTCCATTGTTTCTACTGTCATCATCCTAATTATCTTATTCTTTCAACCATCAGTAAAGTATGCTATGGATTAATAACTAAAAGCATCTGAAATTGCATCATTACATCAGTATGCTACCGACATGAGTGTAATTTTCGGTTCTTCAGCCATTACGTTCTCCACATGTTCACTATCCATAACCAATGAGAACGATCATTTAAAGATGATCGAAGTGTTGAACAACTAAGAAGTGACAGAGGGTACTGTATTGAGCAATGATATGGCTTTCTTTTTTTATTTCAGAAGATGTAGGGGTACAAATGAGTTTTTTTGCAGGGGGTTACAGGGATGTATCATACAATAGTGAAGAAGGCTGGGCTTTTTACATGTATCCCTCACACTCCCACTACTGTGCATTATACCTGATAGATCATTTTTCATTCCTCACCCAACCCCTCCCATGATGCAGCATTCTTCTGGGTCGGGCTGTTTGGGGAATACACAGTTTTAGAATGGGAATGTATTCACACTACGTCATGCTTCATCGCCCCCTCTTCTGCCAGCACACGCCACCCAAACACCAAGGTCACCGAGGTCTTCACTGTTTCCGTGACTCCCAGACCCACACTTTCTGGAGCGAGTTCTCTACCACTAATCCCTGGGCCCTGTCGACAGTAAAGATCATTCGTAGCAAACAATGCATGGCTCCAGATGAATGGTGCCAGCCTCCAGTCCCCAGACACCCATGGGCAGGTGCTGTAATCCATCTGCCAACAACCGCCTTGCTGGCCCAGGCATGTTGACGGGATCCATCAGCAAAATATTCTAAACCAATTTTGTTTGTTTGCTTGTTCACCCAAGATCTACGATCTTGACAGGCTGCTTTATTTTTAAAACTTAAAAAGAGAAAAGTCACAGGCAAAGATAGAGCTGAGTGTGCTGACGCCAGGGACTGAGTGTCGTGAAGACTGGCCTATCTGCCCAGGAGACGACGGCCATGCAAACTATCATGAGATGGACGTGAACACCCAAGGGAGATAGGACATGGAATGCTCTACTTTGTTTGAGAGGGTTCCAGAGAAGTCTAAAACATCTGAAAGGAGATTGGTAGTCTCTTTGAGGGAGAGCTTCAGAGTCATCAGGTTATTGTACCTGCACTAGGTAATCGTAAACAATTTATTTATGCAATTAACTGTGACCCTAGTAAAGGTTTGAAAGGGAGAGCGGACTAGAGTAAGTGGCAAAGAAAGTCAGATTTGGAAGATAATAACAATATGAATATAGTTAGAAATCTTTCTGGCTTGTTAATATGAAAGCATAGCCAGAATTTCACTGAGCTTGAATAAAACAACCAAACCTCTTTTTTGTTTAGTATAAGTATGTTCCATGCACCATTTGGAAGCACACGTACACTGAAAAATGTTCATCATTTACCTGAAGTTCAAATGTATCTAGATTTACTGATTGTACCTGAAGATAGCCATTCTAGCACATGAGACATGGCATCTCGTGATTTTGATTGGTATTTCCCTGACGATGAGTGATGTTGAGCATCTTGTCATAAACCTTTTGGCCATTTGTATACCTTCTTGGTAGAAATGTCTACGGAAGTCTTTAGTTTGCTTTTTAATCATATCACTAGTCTTTTCTTTTCTTTTCTTTTCTTTTCTTTTTTTGCTATCTAGTTGTAGGTCTTTATATTTTTTGGAAATTAATCCCTTACTGGATATATGGTTTGCAAGTGCTTTCTCCCGTTCTGTAAACTGCCTTTCAAACTCTGTGGATTATCTCCATGGTGGTGCAGGAGCTTTTTGGTTTGATGTCACCCCATTTCTATTTTTGCTTTTGTTGCCTTTGCTTTCAGAGTCAGAGCTATTAAATCATTGCCAAGACCAATGTCATGAAGCATTTCTCCTGTTCTTCTAGGAATTTTAGAGTTCACAGTCTTGCATTTAAGTCGAGGAGTCATTTTGAGTTAATTTTTGTGGATGATGTCAAATAAGGTCCAGTTTTATTCTTTTGCACATGGATATCCAGTATTTCCAACACTATTTGTTGAAGAGACAATTCTTTCCCCATTGTGTGCTCTTTGAACCCTTGTCACCCTTGTCCAAGAAAGAAGAGTCAATTGTGCATGTGTGAATTGATTTCTGGGCTCTCTATTCTGTTCTGATGGTCTATATGCCAGTACCATACTGTTTTAATTACTGTAGCTTTATAATATATTTTGAAATCAGGAAATTTGATACCTCCAGCCTTTTTCTCCTTTTTCAAGACATCAGTTCCACATATTTGATGAAATCTCTGTCCAAATCCCAATGACATTTTTCACAGAAATAGAAAAAGTAATTGTACAACTCATCTGGAACCACAAAGGACCTCAAATAGCCAAATCTGATATACATTATTAACACTCATTCATTTAGCCAACATTTACTAAAGTTCCCATGTAAGAAGCACTGTATAAAAATGCTTGAAAAGAAAATATAACGAGGAAAACTGTTGTTACTTATCACCCTTACCTGAAGAAGACTGTCTTCTGAGGGTGGAAGGAAATGGCAACCCACAGAGTCGAGTAGCAGGGGACCCCTGCCCTGGATGGAGGGATGGGCTTTAGAGAGACCCCTGCCCTGGATGGAGGGATGGGCTTTAGAGAGATGTGATTTGTAAGTTCATGGCATGAACAAGAGCAGGCAGAATATTGCAGTGGACTTGGGGAAAGGATGGAGGGGAAGCCTTCAAGTTAAAGCACCGGGCATATCACCCGATGAGTAGAAGAGGGATTTATAAAGGGAAGGGCAGTTCAGCTCCCTGGCCAGTGCACGTCGCCCTGCCCACCCCAGCCCAGGGGCAGCAGCAACTGGAACAAGGATGGATTATGAACCTGATCCCCCTTTCTGCTGGACTCTGTAAGTCTCAGATTCTGCCATCAGCCCAGATGGGGGAAGGCAGCCATTACACAGGTAGACATTGCGTTTCTTCTTTTAGAAAAATAAAGAAACAGGCCACTGTTTGCACCTTGGGCGTACTGAGGCAATTGTTCCCGTTACCAGTGGTGATGGTTTCCAGTTTTTTTCTGGCTGCTCGAGACACAGTAAATTAATTACCCTGGTGCTTTAGTGTCCTATGGTTGCTGTAGCAAACGGCTGCACATTTAATGGCTTAAAACAACAGACGTGTTATTTCACATCCAAGGCGAAATTGCAGGGCTACATGGCTGAGCTTCTCTTGGAGGCTTCAGGGCAGAATCTGTTTCCTTAGCTTTTCCAGCTTCTGCAGGCTTCTGTGTCTCCCTCTCTCCCTCTCCCCTCCTTGCTTGCTCTGCTCCTTCTTCCCTCCCTCCCTCATCCTCCCTCCCTCCCTTCCGTCTTCTTTCTTTCTTTCCTCTTCCCCTCCACTCCCCTTCCCACTCCCTGTCTCCCCTCTTTTTCTCTTGCCTCCCTCTTTCTTTTTTAAGAACTCTTCTGATGACATTGAGCCCACCTAGATAATCCAGGGTAATATCCGCATCTCAGGTTCTTTCATCACATCTGCAGAGCCCCTTTTGCCATGTAAGATAGCATATTCAGAGGTTCTGGGGATTGGCATAGACATCTTGGATAGACCGTTACTCCACCCACCACACCTGGCCTTTGCGATAGCATCATCATCAGACGCCATGGAAAAAAGAAGTCTTAAAATAGCTTCTTGCTTATCTAAACTCCTAGAAAAGGGCACTCAAATAATCTAGCGTATATTAAATTATTCTCCATAATTTTAACGAGGTCTTTCACACTAAAGTCCCATGCTTAGAAAGAAGTTCATTTGCAGCCTGATCTGCTGATCACAGAAGGAGATGGCAGTTTTCAGCGTGGGTGGAAGTCAAGGTATAAACATCTTGAGGGGAGCCCTAAAGACCAGAATTCTCTAAGGACAGAAATCAAGAAGTCGTCAGCATACCACCCCAGGTAGCACCCCTCCCCAGCTCACACTCTCTGAATTGAGTCATGATTGCCAGGTCTCAGCCAGGCCGTGCCTCTGGCCCTGTGATCTGAAGTCTAAACACTCCCCTGACAGACAACTGTAACTTTCAAAGAGAGAAATGTGTAAAAAGAGGGGCATGCCATAAAGAAGAACAAAATCGTGAACTTTGCAGCAACCTGGATGGAATTAGAGCTTCTAATACTGAGTGATCTCTCACAGAAACAAAGAGCTGAGTATCACATGTTCTCTCTCATAAGTGAACAACTACCATATTACTATAAGAAAAGGATTCAAAGTAGCGGGAAACTGCAGGGGGTAGGGTGGGGGGCAGGGAGGTTGGATTGACAGTAGTCGATAACTGGGGAAGGGGGGGCACACGTCATCAATAAGGGTAGCTGCACAATGAATGTTTGTATACCTAATCCTGACTTGTACCCCACAATTTTAAGATAAAAATTAAGAGGGGAAAAAAAGAAGGGCCTGTACTTTGCTCACTCAGCACAAAAGTGTGAAAGGGATTGTGATGGGCTCAATTGTGTCCTGTGCAAATTCATATGTTGCAGCCCTAACCCCAAGTGCCTTCTCAGAATGTGACCCTACCTCTAAAAAGAAAATTGGAGCCAGGCATAGTGGCTTTTTCCTTTAATCCCACTTTGAGAGACTGAGGCGCAGAGATTACTTGAGGCCAGAAGTTCCAACCAGCCTGGGTAAAAGAGAGACTGTCTCTACAAGGAAAAATTAAAAGTTAGCCAGGCATGGTGGCATGTGCCCATAGTCCTAGCTTCTTGGGAGACTGAAGAGGAAGGATCACTTGAACCCAGGAGATCGAGGCTGCAGTGAGCTGTGGTCACACCACTGAACTCCAGTCTGGGTGATGAAATAAGATTCTGTCTCTAAATTTAAAAAGAGGAAATTTGGATACACGTAGGGACAGAGGGAAGTCCACGCGAGTACACAGTGAGAAGACATCCATTCACAAGCCAAAAAGAGAAGCCTTGGGATGAAATCAACCCTGACAGCACCTTGATCTTGAACTTCCAGCCTCCAGAACTGTGAAAAAATAAATTTCTGTTATTTAAGCCACCCAGTGTGCAGTGCTTTGTTATGGTGGACCCAGCTGAGTAATACAGGAATCAAAGAGTGATACCACTGAATTCAACCAAGCCGTGGAAAATTTTTAAATTGAACGTGCCACCAAGCATCAAATCTCAGCCTTGATAGGGCACCAGTAGTGAGAACTATATTTATTAGCACCAGTGACCAGTTCATCCTGAAGCACTGACACTTCCAAATGTCACCCTGCTCCTGATTCAGCGGTGTCTCTGCTGGGAACACAGGCCAGTGCGGGTCACCGATGTTCTCCATCCTAGCCAGGGCTGTCCCCGGTGAATGAAGAACAGGTGACATCCTTATGCCTTTACCTCCCTTTCAGCTCTGCTTTGGGCAAACCCTTTAGGTCTCAACCCTCTGCAGGGGTTAAGCTTTTCCTGGGAGCCCCACAAGCTTGTGAAGGTTCTCTCCATATCCATTTGGGGAAACAAAAATGTAGCAACATGATAGGCATGATACAGAACTTTGTTTTGAGTCAGGGTCTCATTCTATCACCCAGGCTACAGTGAAGTGGCATGATCCTGGCTTACCACAACCTCAGTCTCCTAAGCTCAGGTGATCCTCCCTCCTCAGCCTTGCTAGTAGCTGGGGCTACAGGTGCTCACCACCACAGCCAGTTAAATTTTTTTCAATTTTTTGTAGAAACAAGATCTTGCTATGTTGCCCAGGCAGGTCTTGAATTCCTGGGCTCGAGTTATCCTCCTATTTCAGTCTACCAAAGTGCTGGGATTACAGGCATGAACCACTACATCTAGCCTACAAATGTGATTTTTAAAAAGTGATGATGGCCAGGCTCAGTGGCTCAGCCTGTAATCCCAGCACTTTGGAAGACTGAGGAGAGTGGATTGCCTGACCCTGAGGGTTTGAGACCAGCCTGGGCACCTTGGTGAGACCTCGTCTCTACAACAAATCAAAAATTAGCTGAGCATGGTAGCATGCACCTGTAGTTCCAGCGACTTGGAAGGCTGAGGCAGAAGGATCACCGGCACCCAGCTGGTCGTCGCTGGGTGGCCGTGAGGGTGCCACTGCACTCCAGCCTGGGTGATAGAGACTCCAACTAAAAAAAAAAAAAAGAAAAATGTCTCCACACCTCCAACTTTGTGACCTTGGGTCAGATTCTTCACTGAGTCTCTGTGACCCAGTGGCCTCATATGTAAAGTGAAGATGATCCTTGCCTCAGAGGGGTGTCATGAGAATTAAAT
>CAUYQG010181916.1:0-18547 GCA_963574415.1 Tarsius wallacei
CTGTAGTTCCAGCTACTTGGAAGGCTGAGGCGGAAGGATCGCTGGAGCCCAGCAGGTCGAGGCTGCAGTGGCCGGGAGCGGCCACTGCACTCCAGTCTGGGCGACAGAGTGAGACTCCAACTCAAAAAAAAAAAAAAAAAAATGGTTCAAACTATCACAAACACCCCCCCACACACACACTCATACTACATTTTTGCTTCTTCTCTTCACTGGCCCAGTGTCTCCCGAAGAGTATTTAGGCTTTGAGAGGGCAAGAGTTAGTCTTGCTCACTCAATCCAGAAGAGACTGTTCCATTAATCCCTGAAATGCCCATTTCCTGTGGGCTGTGCCTGCAGCCACTGAAAGTGCCTGCCTCTGGATCACCCTGCTTGGCTGCCAAGCAGAAGTACAATTTGGCTTTTTAATTTACTACTTCATTCATTCATCAAATACTTACTGAATATCTGTTATCCAACAGTCTCTGAGATGGGAGGTCTCTTCATAAAGGATTTTCTCAAAAGATATAGTTGCAACAAAGTTATTGAAATTAAAATGGAAAAACAATGAGCAGAAGGTCAAGATGTTTAGGCTTAGAGCTTGTGCAACATGAAACTAGACTTGGGCTTCTTGGCATCCAGGGCAAAAAGGGAAATATATTGGATGACATAATTTCCACTGTCTGGGAGGATAAAGCATGCCACATTTTTTTCAAAGAGACGGACTGTTCCTTGGTACTACATTCAAACAGGCAGTCGTCACACAAGGCAATCACACAGGGACTCCGAGCAGCATAATAGACAAAGCCTTCGATTGCAGATTTACAGCAAGTGCAGCGTGATCTTCCTGTGGCTGTTTCTTGTATCTGCCCTCAATAAAAGCTGAGGGCACCGTGTTAAAACCCAGACTCAATGAAGGCAATCCTGCCAGAGTCTAAACTATGTAATCCAGGTATGTGGCTTTCTAGGGATTTAGCTTGAAGCCGGAAGGGGTTTAGAATGCCCCCGGGAAGGTACGCCCCAGCTGGCTCTGAAATCCAGTCCAACCTCTTTTGTCCCACTGTCACCACACCAGGTGGGTCCTTGTCATTTCCTGCCTCCCTCCTAGCCTCCTCCTGACTCTTCACCACTGAGTAGCCAGTGATCTTTCTAATACACAGACCTGATCATCACCCCGACGCTCCACGGGCTTCACATTCATCAGTGATCTAAGTGGTGGGATTTGGGGTAAATTTGTTTGCTCTCAGCTTGGAATTTTTAATCGTTTGAATTCTTTATAACAAGTATGGATCACACTTGTGAAAACAGTAAGATGATTTTACTTGAGGAAAAAAATCTGAGCTGAGATGCTCAGATGTGCCAAGATGCCAACACAGGCTAATTCTTGGTGGTGGGACTATGGGTGATTGTTGCTTTTTTCCCCCTATATTTAAGTATGTGTTTAAAATAATAAATATTGAATGTTACCTTGTTGCTTTTGTACAGCCTGCAACCCACCTACTCCTTCTCTGAGCTCTCATGGCTTCCTTTATTTATTTATTTATGTCTCTATTTATTAGGCACCTATTGTGTACCAAGTGCTCTCTGCTAAGCATTCATTAAAAAATACATATTACTGTATTTAAACCATATGTTGAATCCATTTTATGGAAGAAGAAGCTAAAGTTAGAGAGGTTTCAGAACTTGCCAGGGGTCAGGGAGATGGAGTGACAGAGCTGTCATCAGGCCCTGAACGGTCTGAAGTCAGAGTTCGAGTTTTCCTTCACATTGTCTCCCACATAGTACATTGGGGCTTTGATTTCTTCACCCCAGCATAGTACTTGGCATATCCTAGGTGTTCCATAAATGTTTCCTGTGAAATAGAGTTGCTTCCTGAATATCATTTTTGAAGTTTTGAAATGCCATCTTTTTTCCCCTCATAACTTCCCTTCCCCCCATGGTACCACTGCCTCAGTGAAGGGAGGGGGCAGGGTGGCCAGTGGAAATCATGAAGGCTTTTGGGTTTTGATCTTTAAAAGCTCATGGGGAATGGGCAGAATTTTCAGGTTGGGAGTTCAAACTTTGCTGAAGGTCCAAGGACGAGGCCTGAGCCCAACAGACTCAGTCAATAGGGCATGACTGAGAGGTGGCATCCAGATGGCTTCATGGAGAATCTTGAGCTCACACAGGAGGAGCAGAGCACTTTCATCATGACCTGGAAGAGCACAGAACTGAAGGTGCTACTTGGACAAGAAAGAGGGTCCTCTTCAAGGGTGCCTGAGTGAACAGGTAATATGGAAGATTGTGTGATAGTCCCCCCCCCCCCAGTTCCCACACTACATAAGCCCCCTGTAACATAGAAGTCTAGGAAAAGGGAGAGAGCTCTGAGGAAATGTTTTTAGGGGTTTTTTTGGGGGGGGGGGTGTTGAGTCAGAGTCTCACTCTCATCCAGACTGGAGTGCAGTGGCACGATCATAGCTCACTGTAGCCTCAAACGGCTGGGTTCAGGCAATCCTCCCACCTCAGCCTCCTGCGTAGCTGGGAGTACAGGCAAGTGTCATCAGGCCTGGCTAATTTTTTTAAAAAAATTTATAGAGACAAGGTCTCGATATGTTGCCTAGGGTGGTCTCAAACTCCTGGCCTCAAGCAATTCTCCTGCCTCAGCCTCTCAAAGTGCTGGGATTACAGGTGTGAGCCAGTGTACCTGGCCTAGGAAATCTGAAAATGACTGAGACTGAATTTTTTTCCACTACCAGTGGAATGAGGACTCAAAATGGAAATTAAATTGAATTAGAGTAAAATAAAATTTTATATTGTACCCTCAATCTTTGGACTGAGACTTTTACTACGCTGCCCCTAGCTGGGCATTTACTCTAGGCTAAAGCAATACATTTCAAGGCTACACTGTCCTCTGAGGATGCGGAAGGAAGCCTGGAATTCCAGGTCACCCATGGATGGCAAGTGGTCCTCAGACTTTGGAACAGAAGAGTGAATGAACATTCTAAAACGAAATGTATGGGGATTGATAGGTGCTCTCCCACTGGAAAGGTCTCCCTACCTGTGTGTGCAGGTGAACGGGAGACCTCCCTTGACTGCAAACCCAGAGTCTTCCCCCACGGTCTTTTTGGATCCATCATGCTTTCAGATAGGAACTTAATTTAGACCCACAATTCCACACCATCAACCATAGCAGAGTGATTTTGGCCTGGAAAGTTTTCAGAGCAGATATGCCCGGTTGCCCATGTCTGCATCATTAGTGCCCTGGTGGACTGTCTCCTGCGCAGCACTGTTCCCTGGGGAACTGTCAGGAGGAGGGAGCCATGATGTGGGCCCCAAGGGATAAAACGGAAGGTGGTCTGCCAGATGAAGGTATTTACCTATGACCCTGCAAATTCCAGCCTATGCCTTTCAAGGGCAAGGAACTTGGTTCAGCCGTGGGTGATACTGTCAGATCCTGGGCAGTGGGAGGAAAAGAGAAACATGGATGGACTAGCAGGGCAGCCACAATGCGGGGGGAACATCACTGAGCTCGATCTGCGAAGTCTGGTGAGGCTTCTCCTCTGCTTGTCCCAGCTTGGGCTGAGCAACTAACTGCCCCTTTCTGAGCTTTGGTGACCCTCGTTAGAAATGCCTAGCTTGCATGGCTGTGGGGAGGGCAACTGGTAAGCTTTTCGTGGCCTCCCCGAAGGATCCCTCATCCTATTTCACTGGCAGCAGCCTTATCCAGTCTTAGCTGCAACCCATGTCACCCGTGGAAATCCCGTTATCCCATGAAAATGGTGTGATTCAATGCAATTAGGATAAGAAGGGACTCAGGGGCAGCCACCAGTGGTTGCACTGCAGCTGGGAAGCACAGGGCATCCTCTAGCCTGGTCGGTGCCGAAGCGGCTCGTGGCTGACCCACACCTTTGCTAAAAAAGCCAGGGAGCTGTATTTTAGGTACTTTTATTATACTCTTCCCATGGAGTGTGGGGAAGTTGGTGTTAGCTGGGGGTCTGTTCATAATAAAGTAGCTCCGCATCTGGGTTTTTTGTTTTTGTTTTGTTTTAATTGGAATATTCACAGCAAGAAAGCCACTGGGGTGGCAGCCTTTCCTGTAGGCTACCTTACTCGATCCTTAGTATTCTCTGCCAAGGCAAGATAGGCAAGGATTATTTTGCCTTTTATTTATTTTATAATCTTAGAGACAGGGTCTTGCTTTGTTGTACAGGCTGGAGTAAAGTAGAGCAATCACAGCTCACTGCAGCCTTAAACTCCTGGACTCAAGAGATCTTCCCTCCTCAGCCTCCTGAGTAGCTGGGACTACAGGCATATGGCACCATACCCAACTCATTTTTGTTTGTTTGAGTGTCTTTGTAGAGATGGGGTCTCACTATGTTGTCCAGGCTGGTCTCAAACTCCTGGCCTCAAGTGATCCTCCTGCCTAAACATGCCAAAGTGCTGTGATTAAAGGAATGAGCCACCACTCCCAGTCTTATTTTATCTTTTAAATCTCTCTCTAGTCTGTTCACATTTCTCTGTCACCTCTGCCACCTTCCTAGCCTAAGCCACTGTCAACTCTTTTATTAAGTTTTTCTGAGGTGATAGCTCATATCTACTAAAGTGCACTAATCCTAAACATGCAGCTATATGAGGTTGTATACCCACGTAACCACTGCCCAGATTGAGATCTAGAACATTGCCAGCTTTACAGTAGGCTCCCTCCTCCCCTGTCACAGTCATTATCCCTCTCAACTCTCCTGACTGCCTTCTTACAGATTTCTTTTGCCCGTTTCTGAGCTTTGTATAAATGGAACTGTGCAGTATGCCCTCTCCTGTAGGTTGTGAGATTCAACCATGTAGTATGCGTCAGTAGACTGTTCTTCATAACTGCTGTATAATATTCCATTATGTGGGTGCACCGTAATTTATTTGCCTGTTCAACAGCGAGTGAACATTTGGGTTGTTTCAGCATGTCTTTTGGCGAAGCTATGCTAGGTCATAGGGTACACTTATTTTTAGCTTTAAAAGATATTACTGGCTGGGCATGGTGGCTCATACCTACAATCCCAGCACTTTGGGAGGCTAGGATGGGAGAATTGCTTGAGTCCAGGAGCTTGAGACCAGCCTGGGCAACACAGTGGGACTTCACCTCTGTGAAAAATCAAAAAATTAGCCAGGTGTGGTGGTATGCACCTGTGGTCCCAGCTACTAGGGAGGCTGAAGCAGAAGGATAGTCCCAGGAGGTCTACACTGCGGTGAGCCATGATTGTACCACTGCACTCCAGTCTGGGAGACAGAGTGAGACCCCTGACTCAAAAAAAAAAAAAAAAGGCACATTCCCACCAGCAGCGTATGTGAGTTCCAATCACTTCACATCCCCACCAACTCTTGATAGTGTCTGTCTTTTAAATTTTAGCTCCTCTGGTGGATCTGTATTAGAGTCTCATGGTGGCTGTAGCTTGCATTTCTCTGCTGATAGATGATGTTGAGCATCCTTTCATTTGTTTATTGCAAGCCACTGTTGATGCTCTCATAGACCACTGTGAAGAACTTCTAACTGACATCCCTGTTTCTGCTTTGTACAACCCATATGTCCAGTACATCTGCAGTGAAAAGCATCCCTACCCTGGAAATTGGGTCCTGTTACACCTCTGTTTAAAACCCATCTGTAGCTGTCCCTTGCCCTTTGAATCAAGGTCCAAAACCTTGGCCTGCTCCTGCCTGCCTAGGACTCCCACCCACCCTTCCAGCATCATCCAAGACCATTCTCCCCTTGTACTTTAGCCACTGTGACCTCCTTTGGGCATGTGAGCTCTTTCTGGGTTTTGGCTATTACCAATAAGCTCATGTCTTTCTTCTTGCCAGCATTGATCATATATACATATATATATATTCTGTAATTACATACTGATGTAATTACTTGATTGATGTCTGTCTCTGCTACTAGATGCTCAGATCCACAGGAGCAAACCCTACCCTTGTCTCGGTCATTATTGTGTTTCCAGTGCTCAACACATAGTAGATCCTCAGTACATATCTGTTGCATGAATACATATACCCTCACGGTTTACAAATGAAGAAACTGAGCCTCTGAGAGGGAAGTTGCCCTCAGGTTGCAGACTTGGGGCTAGAAAGCCAGATTTCCTGACTATTCAATGTTCTTTTCACTATATACCCCAAAGCCTCTGAGACATGAGTGAAAACACATTGCTATAACTTTTGCTCAGTTCTAGGGTAAGGATTGCTATGTTATGATTATTGCTGTTGTTGTTATCAGCTCCCCACCAGAATGTCAGTTCCAGGAGGGCAGTGATGGTGTCTATTTATAGAGAGGGTCTTGCTTTATTGCCTAGGATGGAGTACAGTGGTGCGATCTTAGCTCACTGTAGTCTTTAACTCTTGGGCTCAAGAGATCCTCCTGCTTCAGCCTCTAGAGTAGCTGGGACTATAGGCCAGTACTACCATGCCTAGCTCATTTTTTCTCATAGCACTCAATACAGTGTTTGGAATCGAGGAGACAGTCAACATAGGTTGGACTAACAGTTAACTATTGGTTGAATTGAAGCATTGCTAGCATAGACCAGCTTAAAGAAGAATGTCAGCTCCTACTAAAAGCAGATGCTATGGAACTCTCCACATGTTTTCATTCTACTGGGGCTTTATGGGACATCTTGTTCTAACCAGGAAGCTAGGGTGACTGGTACCTAGAAATCTGTCACATGCAAAATGGCATTCCCTGAAACCTCAGTCATCCCAAACTTCCCCTGGTTGTTCCTCAGGCAGGTCGACTTTCATTTGCCTTCTTGGGAAAAAGTTAGCTTGAATACTGAAGGATGGAAACCAGAGGACACACAAAAGACCGCAAGGAACCCACCAAAGAGAATTAAGGCTTTGCTCATCGTTGGCAAGCAAATTGATGCTGCTCATTGCAAATGAATCTTATTTGTCCACCATCAAGTCTCATCTGCTCACTGTAGCAGGTCCTGCTGCTGCATTCCTTGGCAGCAGATGGGTTCCAGGGATGGCAGCTCCGTGGAAGTAATAAAATGGCATTTCTTTTCCAATTGTCTCTCACTGAGACTTCCCAGTAATTCAGATTGATCGACCTGCAGCCCAACACAGGGACTGACTGAGTGAGGTTTGTCTGGGCCTGGATTTTTATTGCTATCTCAGGAACTGAATGACATACATAGCAAAGTTGGTCTCCCGCTGCACAGGCACTCTGACCTTTCCAGCCAGGGGCCAAGGCCTGAATGTGAGGAGGCACTTTAAGTATGAAACCAAGCTTCCAGACTCCTAGTCCAGTGCTCTTTCCAGGACAGCTGGCACATCCCCAGAAACAGATCTGTGATGGTCTCCATCTCCCTGCCTTGACCCGGGACCATGGTGCTTCAGAATCCTGTTGGCTTCAGGCTTCATCTGTAGTGGGAATGGCTGGTTCATCTTCTAAGACCCATCCATCAGGAGTCACAAGGTGCTTCTCGGGGTGCAGCCCCACACCCTTCTAGTGGCCTGGCCTAGGCTCTTGGTGCCTGAGGGTATAGAGAGAATCAATAGCTCCTTCCTTCTGAGTTGTTTCTCAGTTCTGTTTTTATTAGCAGGGACAGTCAGAGGTTCTAGGGTGCTGAGAGTGAAGCTGGGGTCTTGCAGGGCACCGCCTACCCCCTCATACAAACAGCTTAGCCACCAGCTAGAGTCCTGGGCTTAAAGGCCCAGGCCCCCACCCCTGGGAGCGAGGCCAACCTTGTGCCCCCCACTCCCTTTCCTTTTGATTTCTGTGAATTTTTTAGTTCTCTCCTGGCCCTGTCTCCTCTCTCCCCCGCTTTCTGCATCCCCATCCCCTCAGACCCATCTACCCCTCAACCCCATTCGACTGCCAATTGAAAAGGCCTGAAAATAATGTGAAATAATATAGTTTATCACCCAGAGGCTGCTGACAGGCAGCGCGGCCACCTCTGAAAACAGGCGGGGAGGCAGGGAGGGCAAGGAAATTATAGGCTGCACAAAGGAGAAAAAGTTAAAGTGAGAGCTCCATAAAAGAAAGTGGAACTATTATGCTGCAAAATGCCAACTCATTACAAAGCGGCCAAATAAGAGAGAAATACGGCGCTGCCTGTAATAGCAGTTTACAAGGGAACATTGTACAGCAACAGAAGAGACGCTGCTATAATTTGCTCTAACAACTCCAATTATCCCTTTTATTGATTTGGCAACACATTTAATAGGAGTAGCCACACCTCTTCTGTTACAAATCATTAAAGGTGTTGAACGGTGTAATTTTAAAATTGTCCTCCCACAGTTGTCAGTATGACAGCATAATTCCCCCTGATTTCGGCTATGTAAACACCGAGGCACAGTCATTTCCCCCTTACAAGGCCAGAGATGTTGTCAGCCTGGGGTTTTTGTGCAGAAACATCCATTTAATACATATCTTTTTTTCCTCCAGCCGGCTCTCCTAATTGCAGTGCGGTTTGGTTTAGGGTTTTTTTTTTCTTCTTCCCTTTCTCACTCCTTCCCTCTTTTCTTCCAACTAGGAGGTGTGTGTGGTGGGGGTAATCAGGGGAGGGAAATAAACAGGCGCATTGGCCTTCCCTTTCTTCCCTGGCAGCCTTAATTGCTACTTAAGTCTGGGCCCTGCACTTAACATCCGGGGGGCAGGCCCGGTGCGGGGTGCACAGCCTCGGGAGGCTGATGCGCGCCCCCCGCCCCTCCCGCTGGTCCCAGCGCGCACGCGTCCTCTTCTGTGCTGGTGCGCGCAAGGTTGCAGAGCAGGGTTGGGCGGCCGGCGGGGTCGAGGGGACAGCCCATTCAGACCCGGAGGGGACGGGGAGGGGGGTGGGGGGGCGGTGAGCCGCAACTTCGCCCTTCGCCGAGGCCTGTTTGCCCTGATAGAGCCATTTGTGCGGTTATTTGCTCTGGGTTCACCACCTTTTCCCTTCCCTCCTTCCCTGGCCAACCTGCCGGCTCAGTAAGATTTTGTCATTTTGGGTCACCACCACATCCCAGTGTTTAGCTGGGCGAGGAGGCCATCAACCAATTTATTAGGTGACAGGAGGTGGGACTGGGCCAGCCTGGACGGGGTGGCAGGTGGGATGTAGTGAGGTTTGTTGGGTGTCGGATCCTGTGCTGTTCGGGGGCGGGAGTGTAGGGTCGTATGGAGTGTTTGGGGCAGGTTCATGTCCCCAGGACGACACCCAAACCCTCTTCAGTTCCCTATGTGGGCTGTGACTGGAGTCAGTCCTGTGTTCATGCCCCTCAGGGCATTCCTACTAGGATCTGTGGCCAGGTGTGGTGGGGTGAGAGGGTGTGGCTTGAAAAGTCAGGATCCCTTTCCAGATTCACCTCTGTGAAATTTGGGCTAATTCCTCTACAGCAGCTCGACTCTTATCTTCTGTAGGATGGCGCTGGACCAAAGCTTCTCTGAGAAAGTGCTGCATAAGGCAGCATCCAGAGGACCAGGCTTTGGAATAGTACTCCGAATGACACGGGCATTCTGGAAACACCTGTTCTGTGGCCTTGCGCTCCTGCACTCTACCACTAGAATTGGACTTAAGATGCAGCAGGAGGAATTTAAGTTGACCCAAAGAATTCGAGCTCGAAGGACTCTCTTAAGGTCAGGGGAAACTTCCTTTGCACTGGGCCATCTGAAGGGCTCTTGGTTTGGGGCAGGGGGATGCTGACCCCAGCACAGTCACCGCAGCCACAGCTGAGCTCTGCCTTAGAGAGTCTGCAGGAACTGGGCCCTTGGCCTTGGCTCCCAGGACAGTTGGGAGCTGGAGGGCAGCCACAGCAGCTGCCTTCTCCCTGTTGGCTCCCATACATCTACAGATCTCTTCACCTCCATCCGTACCTGGCTCTGGCTCTTCCCCCGTAAGTCTGCCATGCCCCTCAAGGAGAAAGCTTAGCAGTCTCCAAGAGTCACTCCCACATCCCCACAGGGGAAAGCTTGGGGTCTGCCGGGAGGGCGTCCTGGGCTTCCGCACAGCAGAAGTTTGGCGTGTGGACGCATGTGCGCTTGCGTGTGCATCTGGCCTCTGCTGTTGCACTCTCTGAGCACGTTTGTGTCTTCCTCTATCTCAGCACCTCTGGGTTTCTCTTTGTGTCTTTTTCCTTCTGCCTTGCTTTTTGTGCTTCTCGGGCCTTGCCTTTCCATCTCTGTTTTTTGCTCACTGTATTGCAATTGCTGTGTCCATGCTTCCTCTCCCCTCGCAGCCCCTGAGCTCTGTGAGGGCACAGACTGTCTTTCATCTCCCCGAGTGTGCACACAGTAGGAGCCCCATACATTTCTGTGGAATACATGAGTGCATATTTGACTCTGCTAAGAATTCTTGTGTGTTGGTCTCTGGAGGTCTGACCTTCTGGATCTCCGTGACTCAGAAGCTAGTTTTCATGGCTCTGTGTAGAGGCATATTTATTCTCATGCATGTATGTATTTCTTGGGGTATTTTTTTCCTCTCCTTGTCTGTATCTGTCTTCAGGTTTGTTGATCTGCCTAAATGTCTCTGCATGTGGCCACATACCTCTCCCCATGCCTGCTGGTCTCAGACATGGAGCATAAAGGGTGCTGGGTTCCAAGCAGGTGTCCCCTGGGCATTCGTGTCACAGGAACAGGACTTTCAAATCTGTCCCTGTCTCCACATGGGCAAGCTTCTCCCAGACTCTTCATGATAAGAGGCTGTGAGCACCTGAAACGGATCCCCTCCTTCTCAGCCTAGAATGGGGGTGAGCTGTGGTCCTCTCCATCTCTTCCTCACACCGTGACCCCAATCACAGCACCTGCCCTCTCTAATTGGCCGGTGTCTGTGGAAGGGGGAAGGGAAGGCTGATGTCCAAGAAGGAAATCCCATTAGGCAAGCTGGAGCCAAGTTATTAGTGGTTAAGATGTAATTGGAGTTGGTGAATAATCTCATTCAATCCATCACGTATTTATGGTGCATCCAGCTGTGTGACCTTGGGTGAGGTGCTTGACCTCTCTGATGAAATAAGACCTTAATGTTTGCCAAGGCCCTCTGGATTTCTGGGATTCTAAGTCCCTGAAGCTGGAAGGAATCTCGGTCTCCTAACTCTGATCACTTGTTCCTGCCTCTCTTCTTGCCTCTGAGTTATTTGTATAGTTGCCTGAATTCTCCTCCTAAACTTTGCATTCCTTGAGGACAGGATCTTACCTATCCCCCACAGTTAAGTGCCTTGCACATAGTAGGTGATTTATTAGTTTTTCTAAACAGATGACTGTTTAGAAAATGATTAAATGCTAGGCACTGTGATTAATAACAAAGAAGCAGAATTCTAAGACCCTGCATTTAGGCAGCATGCAATTTGGGGGTGAGGAGTGGAGATGACGATGCCACTTGCTACCTGGTGAACTTGAGTTCCTCAGCCTCTTTGTGCTACTATTTCCTCACTACTAATATGCTACTGCTATGAATTTTGTGAGGATTAAATGTAATTGTTGTACTGCTAAATCTTTGGTACAATGTTTGGCACTTAGTAGATCCTTAATGAATGTGTATTTCTGCCCTATTCCTAAGTAAAGAACAGGCACCAAACCCTATGGACCTCAGGAGAGAAGTCACTCCTGGCTGACTTTTGGCTTGAGGCTGGGGAGAGGGGTTCTATATTGGGCTTTGTATATGCTGTACTACTTTCTCAGTCTTGTGGGGCTTTCTGCTTCTCTTGGTACCCCCCCCAACTCCCTCCCTTCCCAGCACACACAAAGACAAATAGCAGGTGCTCAGAAAGTACTTGTTGAATTAATTAATAAAATGAAGCCTGTTTCTCTGTGGCTAAAGATAGCAGATTCCGAACCAGGCTTTTTCACAGAATCACCTGGGATCTTTGAAAACGTCTACTTTCTTGCCCCTCAAATCCGAAATTCACGCTCTCTCACACATACATACTGAATCAGAATCTCCAGGCTTGGGTTCAGAATTAATATCTTTGAAAGCTACCCTAGTGGCTCTGATATGTGAACAATTTGGGACACCAGGCTTAGAACATGGACAAGATGATAAATATTTAATGTACATTTGAAAACAACAGGTATCAGATGATAGGATATAAACTCCAAACATTACATGATCATTTAAACATTGTTTATAAAAGTCTATGTTCATACGCATGTCTCGTTAACTACACGTGGGTCATTTTCAGGGTAACACTGGAATTAGAGGGGAAAAAGGATGAACATTTAAGTGGGGCTTGGAATTGGGACTTAAGGGAGAGCTTGGACCAGATCAAAGACACAAAGCAACCAACAAGGAGAGAGCGCAGGCTGAACATTAGCTTCAAAGCTGTAGACACAACCGGGTACCACAGTTGCTTCCTTTGGCCAAGATTCTACCTCCTGAACTCCCAACCCTCAACCTTGAGAGAAGTCCAGGAGCTGGAGGAGGCAGCTTTCTCCTCTATGTTGTGGTTCAGTCTAGCTTCAGTTTTCCAAGGAGTAAAGAGCAGTGGAGGAATGAATAACTCAAAATAATCATAATAAATAAAAGTGTCTCTGTGGAGCTTTGAGATGTGTTTGTGTTTGGGGCCTTGGTTTATCCTGTCTACTATGTCTTGTGTCTGCTGTGCTCATCATGGTAAGGCATTACTTCTTCTATAGTGTTAGCAGCACATGCTGGGTCCCAACCATGTGCCAATCCAGCCCTGTAAGGTAGAGATCATTATTATTTCTATTTTACAGATGGGGAATCGAGGCTCAGAGACTGACCTACTTGAGTTTACACAGCCAGTGAGAGGTAGAACTGGAAGGTGAACCTGGATCCCTTGATCCCCAGGCTCGTGATCTTCCCCCATGCCTCCCTGGGAAGGACCCTAGGGTAAGGGCTTAGGAATTCACTCTGAATGTGGCTGAGCTTCAGCGATATACCAGACTGAGAACTGATCACTGCTTTGGTTCCTTCCCCTCCCCCCTCCGCCATTAACTGAATGGCTGATGGAGTGATGGAGCCTGTGGGGAGGGGACCAGCTCCCTGGACCACACACACCCCATCCTTCTTCTGGTCCCTCATCCCTCCTTTACTGGTGTTCCACCCTCCATCCTTTTCTGAGAGGCCTCTTTTCAAGTGTGTGTGTGGTGCTCCAGAAAGTTCCTCTCTCACCATTGTCTTCCCCCTGTTATATTTGACTTCCTTCACTCATCTTTTCACCTACCACATCATCAACAAGCACTCAGCAGGCTTGGCAGGGTGTGTGCTGGGCTCGGTGTTCAGAGGTGAGGAAGACCTCACAGTCATTCAAGGGTAGGAGCTCCCAACAAAGAGAGGGTAGTAAATTCAAAGCCAATACACTGGCATCAGTACTCCATAGGTGGTAGAAGGGCAGAGAAGGGAGAAACCCACTTCCTCCTTGGCCCTATGAAAACTGGGCTTTCCGTGTTGCCTATGACTAGGGTTCAGCTGGAATGGCTAAAAATGCCCACAGTGTGAGGGGTACGACGAGCACTGGGGCTACTAGCTACTCTGAGGATGCCCAGCTGGTCAGTTGCATGGGCCACTGGCCTTCCTGGGCTGAAGGGAGTCTGCAGGACAGATCATCCCTCAGAATGATCTGTCCTTTCAGAATGGCTTCTTCTCCTTCTAGGTGGTGCTCTTCCCCCCAACTGTGTGTGTGTGTGTGTGTGTGTGTGTGTGTGTGTGTGTACAACAGCAAGAGAGATGGAGAAGATGCACATCCTTATGTCCCATCTCAGCCTTGCTCCGTTGTTGGGCTTAGGTGGTAGCTGGAGAGCTAGAACCCCCATTCTATGCAGAGAGCTCCATCCTTGCCCAGCATAGGGAGCAGGATGGGTGTAGTTGCCACGGTAGTCCCTACCCTCAAGAAGCTTGCAGCCTAGTGAAGAAGAGAAGGGGTGCACATTTTAAGCCTCTCTGCCCAGCAAAAGGGAGTTTGCCTGACTTGAGGGCTCTCACCAGAGCCCAGGTCTCAGAAGAAGAGGGAGCCAATGGGAGAGGAAGGAAGAGGAGCAGGAATAAGGACAGGCCTTGGCAGTGACATGACCAAGGGAAAAATCTGGGGCAGCCAACACCTGCCACCTCCCGGGAAGAGAGAAACCAGAGCCCCTTGGCAGGAGCAAGACTCCCATTGTCAATGCCTGAGTCTCTAGTCCTGGAGGTGGGTTGGACCAGACCAGGTCTGGGCTGTGCGTGTCCTGTGTGTCCTCCAGTGGAGACATCTCGGAGGTAGGGGAGGCAGCAGTTCTGAGGTGTCAAGGGCCAAGGGGTTAAGCCAGCAGCAGAAAAGTTTGTGGTGTCAGCCCTTTTCTATCTCTGTCTCCCTCATCCCGACCCCCCTACAGCCCCCAACCCAATCCTCCTCCTCCTGTCCTGCTCCTCCTCCCTTTTCCATTTGGAAGAAGGAGGCTTGCTGTCTTTGTATTTTAACTGTAGCAAAAAGATTAAATTGTTTACGAGCCGGGAGCCTCGGCTGGCTGGATGAGCCGGAAGAGACAAAGATAGACATTCTAATTCTCCCCTGTTCTCCGGGCCTCCGTCCCCCTGGCTGCTGCTAATTCTTTTATCTGCCCCCAACACTCCAGGCATTATGTGCATTCATAAAAAAGGGGGGGGAGTGGAGAGAGCCCTCGCCGAAGCCAGCAAAATTACTGTTCTCTGCGCAGTTTCTCCGATAGCAATCTCTTGAATGCTGATTACTTTTTTTCCCCTCTCCCCTGCCCCCTCCCCCCTTCCTCAGCACCCAACATAAGTTGGTCTTTAACCCTTTATCTTTAGCAAGCAGAAAGACATGGAAAACATCTCACTCAGTGGGTGGAAAAAAAAAGCGAAAGGGGGGAGGAAAGAAAAAAAAAAACCCCAGCACAGAGAAGAATTACTGTTATCTCCCCACCAGAAGAGGAACAGCAGAGATAAGGGAAGCCTGAAGAATTAAAAGAAACGTAGCGTTGGGGGCTCTAAATTCACGCCGAAGCCGGTTGTATTTGTCTGTCACGGGGGTTCATAATTTTCCGAGGTTGTTTTGATAGACTTATTGTGAAGACTGCATAGAAAACTCATCAGCATTTGTTGCCTCTGAGCATTATTGTCAGAGGTAACTGCGTGTCTATAGACTGGGGGAGATAATGGCTGAAGTAGAAAGCAGATAAAGCCCGGGCTCTTCTCATTAAGGGCTATCTCTGCCTTCGCAGACCGGCTGGGATGGAGGGACTGGGGCAGCAGCATGGGGCATACATTATGCCAGCAGAAGCGAGACGTGGCGTCATTCCTGTGGGCGGCAGCGAGTGGGCCCCTCAGCCCTGGATGAATGGCCCAGAGAGGCATTCGGATGGTGCCTGCAGCAGGGTTGCCAGCCGGGGTACCTGGAATCTCACTGAGCCCTGGGGTGTTTGACAGGGCCATGTGTGGGAGGTGGAGGCAGATCTTTGATTCAATTCTGACATTGCACATTTGGGGAAGCTGAGGTCTGGAGAAGGGAAGGGGTGTGTATGCCTGAGTCCTCCTGATGAGGGAGGGCAGAGCAGGTCCCTGTGACTCTGGGCTCTTCCCCTCGGTTCATGCCTCACACTTAGAGAGTCGCTGAGAGATGGCCTCCCAGAATCCACGCCACTGGCCACGTGGAGAGGCGGAGGGGGTCATATGGTCTTAACACCCATGACCTGTGGGTCCTCCTGCTTCCTCCAGCACACTCTTATGGAGTGCCCCGAAGAGCCAGGTTCTAGGGAACAATGCAAGCATGTTTAGGGGGCACACCAGATGGGGGTGCACTGTGTGTCCCCCTGGCCATCCTCCCTCCATCTCCTGAGGAACCACCTTTCTACCCTAATCCCACCCACAAAAAAAGTCAGCAAAGTAGGAGTGGGCAAATCTGGGCAGAGAGGCTCACAGATATCCTCAAACTAAGCCCTAAAGCCAGGCTGGGAGGTGGCAGCAGAACTGGCTCTCTGCAGCCTGGGAGGAGAGCCCTTCCTAGCTCTTTCCCCATCTGCAAAATGGGGATATTACAATAGCCCACCTCATAGAATGGTTGTAAGGACTGATGAGATGTTTTATGGAGGAAGGTTTGTTGACGCATGCTTGGACACACTAAGTGCACGCAAACCTTATGATCTTTATGTGACTTTCCTTCTGGTGGCCCTGAGGGCCTTCTGCACAGCTCAGTGCTTCTCCTTTCATCTGGTCCAGGGTGGGGGCTCCAGGGGGAGGTGTCTGAGCTTGTCCTTGTCACCTGCTCCCATAACAGGGAGGCCTTGGTGCTGCCTGAGTCCATCCCTTTCAGTTGACTGATAAGAAATTGAGCCCAGGCCGGGCTCGGTGGCTCAGCCTGTAATCCCGCACTTTGGGAGGCTGAGGTGAGTGGATTGCCTGAGTCCGCTGGTTTGAGACCCGCCTGGGCAACTTGGCGAGACCTCATCTCTACAATAAAATAAAAAAAAATTAGCTGGGCGTGGTAGTGCGCACCTGTAGTTCTGGCCACTTGGAAGGCTGGGGTGGAAGGATCACCGGAGCCCAGCAGGTCGAGGCTGCAGTGGCCGAGAGTGGCCACTGCACTCCAGTCTGGGCGATAGAGTGAGACTCCAACTCAAAAAAAAAAAAAAAAAAGAAATTGAGTCCAGAGAAGGAAGGGGCAAGCCCAGGGCACACTGCAAGGCCCAGCAGAACTGGACAAAGGCCTGGCTCTCAAGGCTGCTGGAGTTGCTTTCTTTCACAGCATCCTGCCTTCTGGGCTACTTCTGCCTGGGTGCCTGGCCAGGCAGAAAAGAGTACTGGTGCTTGCAGCCGTGGGGGACAGAAGAGACCCAAGGCACTGCCACTGGCCCCCAGGGCCCTTAGCCCATATCGGAGGCCATTCTGCTCTGTAGCTTCCTCTGAATGACCTGGGCCAGCATTGGGGTGGACAATTGGCAGGCACCCTCGTCCTCTGAGACTAGGAAAACTGACACAGTATAAATTCTTGTAAACAACCAATGGAGTAGGTGTGAGTGAGAACACTGCAGGAATGCAGAGGATGGAGGGGCCAGCACTGTCCAGGGTGGGACCAGGAAAGTTGAGGAGACGGGGCTTTATCCAGTGCATCACCGGGAGCTCTCGAGTGTTCCAGATAGCTACAAACCCCCACCTCCTGGAAATCAGGCTCTACCAATGACTGTTGTCCTCATCAACTCCCTGCCCTTTGCCCCGGTTGCCCCTAGCTCAATAAGGGGCTGATTCCCTATGGCAGAGTTTGGCAGCACTGGCAGAATGTAGAGTGGAAAGAACAAGGACTCTGGAATCCCAGAATCACATGGACTGGGAATTAAATCTCCACTGCAAGCTCTGTGACCTTGGGGGCCATGCATGCCATCTCCCTGGGCTCAGGGTTCTAATCTATAAAGTGGGGACAATATCTATCTAACAGAATACCTGTGAAATTATCTGAGGATGGTGGAAAGTGCCTGGCGTATGCGACCTTGAAATACATGACAGTTCTCCCTTCCTCTCCTCCCCCATGCACACTGCCAGCATTCCAGTCGGGGCAATGTGCCCTGGTACCTCTGTCCTCACCCTCCTCAGGCAGAGCTCACCTGTAGGCCTCTGCCTCCTTGAGGCTCTAGGCAGCCGAGGGCTCAGTCACTCATTGTCTGCCCCGTGTCCAAACACTCCTTGCGTGCTTTTGCTGATGCCGATGTCCTTGGCAGAACATGTGGCATTTGCCCTTCCCACCCCCAACCAGCAATATCTGTCAGCCCAGCCTTGCCTTAGCCAACATCTCCAGACTTGTCCTACACCTGTCTAGACCCATGGACTGTCCACTAGACCCTCCTGACGCTCCAGGCCAGATCTCTCCCTTGTCCGCAAGTCAGTCCTGCCCCCTGTAACACAGCTAGCTACTGGGAGGTCCTGCCCTCACCCAGGTCTCCCGTTTCCTCCACAACTCGGGCTGTGGAAGGGGTAGATTCAGGCTGTCCTAGTGGTCAGCAGGTTCTGAATGAGGAAGATGGAAGGCTCAGCTCTACCTAGTGGAGGGCGTTATGGCTGAGAGGCAGGAGGAGACTTGGTTGAACCCTGGGTAATTGGCTGTGTGACTGTGGGTAAGACACCTGCCCTCTCTGGGCCACAGGCTATTAACCAATAATGGGAGAAGACCCATCTCTAAGGCCTGTTCCGGCTCTAATGGTCTAGAATTCTAGGGAGGAAGGCTCGGGGGTCCACAGCAAAAGTCTGTAACCCCCTTCTTCTGCGGCAGAGAAGGGGGCATCAGGGAAGCCACGTGCGATCCCAGCGCAGCCCCACCCCCGCTGGCTCCAGAGAGCCGCGCCCCCTCGTCGGGATTTACAATGGGCTGAATTCATTTGCATGACAAAATTGGCTCGGGTATCCAAGTGTTGCGGGAAGACAAGTGTAACATTACGCAGAACAAGCAGCCAGGAGGAAGGTTACCGCCGACAATGAGGGAACAAGACGCCCGCCCACCGCTGTCTCTGCCAACCTTTCATCTGCAGGCGTGGGGAGCTGCCGGGGGCGGTGTGGGGGCGGGGGAGAAGAAGCCGGCAGGCCTGAAAGATGGCTGCCTGCCCAGGGATCTGGGGCAGGGGTGTGTGAGTGTCGGGGGGGGGGGGGGGGGGAAAAAACGAAAAAAAAAAAGAAAAAAAAACAAAAAAACCAATGTGAACCCC